>JAKJMR010014740.1:106304-117288 GCA_024449315.1 Daboia siamensis | reverse complement strand
GGGGGGGGGGCTTTTGAACAACATTCTGCAGCACGGTGGCCCTCTCTCCCACAGTTGAAACAACCTGTTGATTTTTTGGCTGTGGCTGGTGGTTTTTCCCCCTCGTGTGTTTGCTTGGGTGGCAGGCGGCCCCATGGTTTTCCTCTGTGGTGTCTCTTCAGTAGGTCTATTTCCACTTCCTCCGCAAGGATGTACCAGTCATCGAGATGGGGTGGGTCTCCTCGAGGCAGGCAAGCGTCGTACAGATCGTAGTTTAGACCATCTTTGAAGTGGCTAAGGAGTATGTCTTCTGGCCAGTTCAGCTTGCTGGCAATGGCTCAGAATTCTTGGGTATATTCAGCCACTGCTCGCCTGCCCTGCCTCACCATTTTGATTCTCTCCCGGGCCTTACAATCAGCCAAAGGATCCTCAAACTTCCGCCTCAAAGATGACATAAATCGGTTGAAGTCATCGAGTTCTGGGGCGTTGGAGTCGTGCAAGTTCACCACCCAGTCTGCAGCCGATCCGTCCAGGGCGGATTGCACAATTCGGATGCGTGTTTTGTCAGTAGGGATATCCTGGCCGTACTCTTCCATGTAGCTGAGGACTTGGGTTAGGAAGAATCCCAGTCGTGATGGCTCCCCCTTGAATTTGACTTCCAGGGGCGGGAGTCTTTGGCTGGAGCGTTGTCTGCACCGTGGCCGGTATCGCTCCTCATCCTGGTCCCCGTCTGTGGTTCTGGGGGGGATTACTGCTGAGGTAGCAATTCCTGTTCCATTGGACGGCCCCGGGGTTTCAGGTGCTGGATCCCCTCCCTTACCTTTCCAGTTGCATCCCCAGGCGCTGCCTCGGTCGCAATTTTCAGCTCTCTCCTCCCTTAGTGAGCTCAGGGTTGCTTTCATCAGATCAATGGCCTTTTCCAGGATCCTCTTCTCCTCACGGGCATGCAGGGGGCTCTCCATCTCCTGCCTCCATTCCGGTTGGTGGTCGCTCCGTCTCAGGGTTACTTCCCTCGATGCCTTTTCCCACTCACTTTTCCTTCCAATGCCCATCGACCACCAGGGTTTTTGGTTGTACTGCTCCACCGCTTCTTCCCCAGGGGAATATGCCGCTTCAGCTTTGCATCGTCTCTGGGATTCCATTTGGGAGGAAGACCCCCTCTCCATGGGGCTTCCCTCCTCTCTTGTTTCGTCGCCAGACATTGTATTTGTTGCAAAGTCCCCCGGTAAGGTTTTCCCTTCCAGGTTGACTCTTATAGCAGATTCCGTCTACTGTCAGGACCCACCTCAATCCACATCTTAGGAAATAAGAACTCTTGCATGCCAGTTTAGTCCAAAAGGAAAATGTTTACTAGGATGGAATCTATTGTGGCAAGACAAGACGGAATCTAACAATGTTACATTTCAATCCTATATAAAGCATTCCTATATAAAGCAATCCTATTTAAAGCATTCCCATTTCAGCCTCCTCCCCTCATCCATTTGGTCAGCCTCCCATCACCGACCAGGTGGTTCCGCCCCAGGCGCCTAATGGACCCGGAACGGTTCCAGATGGCGCTTGGGTCTATCCCCATCACTCTTACCCACAGCCCAGTCGATGCCCTGGTGGATGCCTGGGAAAGGGCGGCCGCCGGGGCACTTGATTGTGTTGTACCCTTGCGACCTCTGACCTGGCGCAGATCCCGTTGGGCTCCATGGTTCTCTGTGGAGCTCCGGGAGATGAAGCGTTGGAGACGGGGTCTAGAGAGCGGTTGGAGGTCCAGCCGATCTGAATCTGACCAATTGCAGTTAAGATCCTTTATAAGGTCTTATCTTGCGGCGATAAGGACGGCGAAGTCTAATTACTTCGCTGCCCTTATCGCGTCCACAGATAACCGCCCGGCCGCCCTGTTTAGGGTAACTCGCTCCCTCCTTAATCAGGAGGTGAGGGAGGATCCCTTACAGGGACGAGCCGAGGAGTTCAGTCATCATCTTGCGGACAAAATCGCTCAGATCCGGACCGATCTGGACTCTGACTGGGCAGAATCTGATGTGGAGGAATCGGACGGTCTTGAGCATGTTATCTGGACTGAGTTCGATCCTGTTTCCCCTGATGATGTGGACAGGATCATGGGGAGGCTGAGCACCACCACCTGTTTATTGGATCCGTGCCCCTCCTGGCTAGTTTATGCAGCCCGGGAGGAGACACGAGGCTGGTTCCAGGCAGTAATAGCTGCTTCCTTGAAGGAGGGTGTCTTCCCTGCCGCTTTGAAGGAGGCGGTGGTGAGACCCCTCCTCAAAAAACCTGCCCTGGACCTGGCTGTTTTAAATAACTATCGTCCAGTCTCCAACCTTCGCTTTCTGGCAAAGGTTGTTGAGAGTGTGGTGGCGCATTAGCTTCCTCTGTTTCTGGAGGAAACTGATTATCTGGACCCATACCAATTGGGCTTCAGGCCCGGATACAGCACGGAGACGGCATTGGTCGCGCTGGTGAATGATCTCTGGAGGGCTTGGGATAGGGGTTGTTCCTCTGTCCTAGTCCTATTAGATCTCTCAGCGGCTTTTGATACCATCGACCATGGTATCTTACTGCGGCGTCTCAGGGGGTTGGGAGTGGGAGGCACCGTTTTACGGTGATTCTCCTCCTATCTCCTGGGCCGTTCGCAGTCGGTGTTGACGGGAGGGCAGAGATCCACCCCGAGGCCTCTCATTTGTGGAGTCCCTCAGGGGTCGGTTCTCTCGCCTCTCCTGTTCAACATCTATATGAAGCCGCTGAGTGAGATCATTCGTGGTTTCGGGGTGGGGTATCATCAGTACACTGATGATACCCAACTTTTTCTTTCCACCCCGAACCAACCCAGCGATGCCCTCTCCGTGATGTCTCGTTGCCTGGAGGCGGTCCAGGTCTGGATGGGGAGAAACAGGCTTCGTCTCAATCCCGCCAAGACTGAGTGGCTGTGCATATCGGCAACTCGGGTTAACCAGGCTATTCCATCTCTAACGATCGGGGGTGAGGTGTTACCCCCCGTTGATAGGGCTCGCAACTTGGCGTCCTCCTGGATTCACGACTCAATTTTGAAGACCATATAGGAGCCGTGACCAGGGGGGCTTTTGCCCAGGTTCGCCTAGTGCGCCAGTTGCGACCCTATCTGGACCGAGATGCCCTACGCACAGTCACTCACGCGCTCGTGACCTCCCATTTAGATTACTGCAACGCTCTCTACATGGGGCTGCCCTTGAGGACCACTCGGAGGCTTCAACTGGTGCAGAATGCGGCCGCGCGAGTTGTGATGGGGGTTTCCTGATACTCCCATGTAACACCTCTACTCCACGAGCTGCATTGGCTTCCGGTTGCCCTCCGGGTGAGATTCAAGGTGCTGGTGATGACCTATAAAGCCCTAAATGGCTTGGGTCCGGGATATCTGAGGGAACACCTGCTGCCGGCATCAAGCTCCCTTCGTCCAGTGCGCTCCCACAGGGAGCGTCTTCTCAGGGTACCGCCGGTGAGAGATTGCCGGCGGATGACACCCAGGGGGAGGGCCTTCTCTGTGGGTGCGCCTGCCCTTTGGAACCAGCTGCCGGTGGAGTTGAGGACTGCCCCCAACCTCCGTTCATTTCGTCGGGACCTGAAGACCTGGCTCTTCGAGTTCTCTGGCTCAGGCTGAGAATTTTTAATTTTAATTTAGTTTTAATCTTAATTTTAACTGGGGTTTTTCTTTTATTAATGCAGGGTTTAATATAATTTTTTTAATTTGTTTTTAACTTTTATCTCTGTGTTTTTTAATTACCCTGTAAACCGCCATGAGTCCTTCGGGAAAGGGCGGTATATAAATGTAATAAAATAAATAAATAAAATAAAATTTACTTAGGTGTCAGGCCCTTCCGTGGGAAAGGGAACTCTCCTTGGTTTTATTGTTATTGCTTCTTCCTTTTTCAGTTGTTTGAAGATCCCTTATTTCAATCTAAGTAACCTTCCTCTCCACCCCCCTCGGAGAGATGGCAGAATCTCCAGAATAAGCACAGAGTTCTACCTATACATTTATGAAATGTGATATAAATGGATTCTGACAGCTATACCATATTTGCCAGTGCTTCCTTTTGGAATGTTGTTTTGATTTTCCACTCTAATTTCCAGTTCTGGGATTTCTTCATAGTTTTCTAGTATAAACAAATTAACTGTATAAAAATGTGCTAAACAGGAAGAACAACTAAGGCAATTGTACATACAATAAAGTCCAACTATAGAAAAAGAGAGCTGATTGCTAATGTAGCAGGTCCTGGGGCAAAGGACATTTAAAGATTTTGAAAAACAGAACTCAATTTTTAGCCTGATGCTTTAACCACCGTTTGTGTGTGTGTGTGTAATAAGTATATTTGGATTTCCTTCCTTATATTTTATATTAAGAAGTTGATTCATACCCCAAAAAATAAGATTAGTTTGTTAAGTTTGGAGTAATAGTTAAAAATTAATCATTTCCATTCAAGAGATTCATTCAGTATCTTAAAACAGTCTTTGCATTCTTTAATATAATATTGCTACCTGAATGAAACTTGGAAAATTGCCAGTGTCTGCTGTCAAACTGTAAAATGGATGAGGTCCTTCAAATTGATAAGAGTAAGCTAAATGAATAACTACAACTTTATATCTTTAAAGGAGAAGAAATTAAACATCCTTACTGAAGGTTACTAGATATTATATAAAAATTGAATGATAGTAAAAATATTGATTACATGGGGATACTCCTCAGGGAACTAGGTTGCTTTATGATTGGTTCTTGCATGAAAGAACCATTTTTATTATTCTAGGCTGCCTCCTTATAATACGTGAAATAGCCCTTAGACAAATGTTCATCTTTTAAAATACAGTAATAATTTCACAGTTACTGTTCAGTCCACTGATCTATCTTTTTTTCTTAATTTGAAAGGTTACAGGTGTAAAGAAACTTAGATTTTTCCAAAGGACTTGAGTCAAGTCCACACAAAGTAATTAAGAGCTCTTTTTTTCTTTTAACATGAATTTGGATTTAGTTCTTAGTTCGCAAAAAAAAATAAAATAAAATTCAAATCCTAAAATGGTATACTTTCTCCAGGCTTTAAAAACATGATTAGTAACTCAAATTATTATTTTTTCTTTTCTTCCTCTTCATCTATATACTATTAAAAATTTCTTACTGTGATATTTAATTGGGAGAAAAGGTAAATCATAAGGCAAAACATTTTCAACCAAACTATTTCAAATGGGTTAACTTAAAGTTCGCATCCAAAATCTGAGACTCATTACTCCCTTGAAATTGAAATTTGGTGAATTTTATAAAAGATTTTATGACATAAAATTATCATAAGACATTTAATGTCATAATACTAAATATCATAAAACATTTCCTGTAATCGACTCCTGATGGTTGATTGTGTTATACAGTTCAATTTGGGCTACTTTCAAGGCTTGCAACTTTCTAATTAATTCCTCAAATTTTAACAAATGTTCAGGTACATTAGAAGGTCTGCTGAAAGTGCTAATAAATCTGATGAAGAAACATCTCTGAAATGATTATCAAGGGATCATAAATTTTCTAGTCATTTCTTAAATACATGATAATAAAATACTTCCCAACTATTGAACACTTTGAAACACAAAAACATTCATTTTTGTTTCAATTTCTTTGCATATTTATATTAAGGCTTAGCAAACCTTGTAATATAATTCATTTGGATCATTGGATCCAGACCTAAGAAATAGTCTGACCTAATCTCTTTTTACTGGTTTTTCCCCAGGCTGCAATCTAATTTGATAAACAGGATCACAGGAAAGACTTTCTGCATAACATTAAAAACAACTCTCCAAAGTATGTCTTTATTTTCTGACTTTTAATTGAAAATGCTTTCGTCCTTTTAGTCTGGCTTTCTGTAGCTATCTAAGGGAGAGAAGATCCCATTTTGCTCAAATGCATCTGTTTAAAAAGATTAGTTCGGTACTGAAAGCTGAGATTCAGCAATAGTCTAATCATAGTTACTGTTTTATGTGGTCCTTTCTTCCAACTGATAAATACAGTGTGAGATGGTCTCATGAAGTCGATGGTTCGTTAAGGTGCTTCCAAGTAAAAAGCAGCACGCAGGGATGCAATCATTTAAAGCTTTATTCAACGTAGAGTAAATAGAAAGAGTTCCCTGGCATGGAGGCATCCATGCCTGGATTGAGCTCGTGGATGAGCAAGCAAGTAGAAGAAAGAACAAAGAGAAACTAGAGTGAGAGCAGCCCCTGAACAGAGGTATTTATGGGGGTCCTCAGTCCCTCCCTTACCATAAAACTCTCGCCAATGGGGCTGCAGGGGTCGGGGACCCCTGACCCATCAGTGGGGGCAAAGATGCTTCTTTGCTCCCATCTGATGACCTTTTTGGGAACTGCCATGGCTGGCACAAAAACATCTAACAATTCCCCTTCTTGCCAGCCAATGACAGGGACCAGTGAATGTGTGTGAGGGGGCGAGCAGGTGTCATAGACATGCATATACACTTTCAGAAGACCAAACACAAACGCTTACACAGAAGGTTGTGCCGGTCAATGGGAACAGGTTTGGTGAACAGATCAGCTATCTGGTCAGTTGTGTTACAATGCTCAACATGTACAAACCCCATTTTGGCAAGCTGCCTGACATTTTTGTAGCGTATGTCTATGTGGCGGGACCTAGAGCCCACTGCATATGCCCCCGAGATTGCAATTGCAGCCATATTATCCCCTTGAATTTGGATGGGCAGAGGAGGAGGTGCCCAGATGCTCGTTATCAGAGCATCGAACCAAATCAAATCATTGGCCGTATCTGACAGGCTGGCATATTCTGCCTCGGCCGTGGAGCAAGAAACAAATTTTTGCTGCCTAACATGCCAATGGATAGGACAGCCATTTAGTAATATGAGGAAACCAGAGGTGCTCCGTCTACTCTTAGTGTCACCAGCCCAGTCTGCATCCGAGTAAGCAGAGAGCTGGGCCGTCTCCCCCTTCTCTGGTTCTAGCACAAGGAGAGCATCGGTCTTGCCCCTGAGGTACCTAAGTACCCTCTTAACAGCAGTCCAGTGGAAATCCTTTGGGTGTTTCACATGCCTGGACAGTAGATTCACGGCTAAAGCTATGTCAGGCCTGCTCCAATTGCTGATGTATAGCAAGGAGCCAATCACAGATCTGTAAAGCTTATTATCTGTGAACTCAGGACCGTCCTTGTGAGTGTGATTGTAATAGTCACTTTGTATCGGGCTACGCGTTGGGTTAGATTCTGCCATTTTACATTTGGCCAGTAACTCCTCAATCTTTTCTTTTTGAGATAGGGCGAACCCCCCCCCTTAGTGGCCAAGATGTGCACACCCAAGTTGTCAACCCGTCCCAAAGACTTCAGGGTAAACTTTTCCCCCAGGGCCTTGCAAATTCATCACACCCTTCCTTGTCAGGCCCTACATATAGGAGGTCGTCCACATAAACTAACACCCGTTCTGTGGTACCCTTGGAGTTGCGTGTGAAAACACATTTATCTGCATGGGATGCACTGAAACCAACTCGTTCTAAACCTTTTCTAAGGCAGTCGTACCATAGTTTCCCCGACTGCTTGAGGCCATATAACCCTTTTTGAAGTAGCCATGTGTTTTCCCCTTCCTGCTGGTAGCCAGGAGGGGCTCTCACGTAGATCTGCCGGTCCAAGTTGGCGTGGAGGTAAGCTGTCTGGATGTCGAACTGGAAGACTTCCTCCCCCAGAGCGGCTGCAGTTACGAGGGCGGCCTTGATGGTCTCTGCCTGGACGGTTGGAGAGTAGGTCTCTACGTAGTCCTCCATGTAGCGCTGGGCGAACCCCTGAGCTACCAAACGGGCCTTATACAGGTAGAGGTCATTGGCAAGTGGTTTAGCCTTGAAAACCCACCTTATGCCAATGACTTTCCTCTCCTTTGGTGGTTGCTGGGGGGTGAAGACCTTGAGCTTTCTCAGGCTCACCATCTCCTGCTCCATCGCGAGCTGCCATTTCTCCTGTTCTTCGATGGGCAGTTCCTGGATGTCAGAGAAAGATTTTGGGGTGACCACAACGCTGTTGACTGACGCGATGTGCCCAATGTCGATTCTCTTTGGTGGGATTCCTTTGTTGGACCGCTTTGATCTCCTGACCTCCTGCCACTCACCGCCTTTTTGTTCCACGGGTTCCTTGTTAGCTGGCATTTCACGACCAGGATGTGAAGACCCTCGGTCCCAGGTGCTGGGTATCGTGGGTCTCTGAGGCGTCGCCTCGGGACTGGATGGCTCATCTTCCCCACCTGAACCAGGTAGGATGACATCTTCGTCTTGTTTCTCGCTCTCATCGGTGGCAGGGTATGTGGTCGTCTCAGGTGATGTCGTGGTTGGTGTGTCCTTGCTGACATATGGGCTCAGATCATTTGAGTGGATCTGAGTCCAATTGGAGTCCTCTTCGAAGGAGGCAGATTGGGAAATCACAGTCCTGCCCCCTTCTCCCAGGAAACGGTAGGCCTTGGAGCCAGGAGCATAGCCCAAGAACCTTAGTCTCTGGGAGACGGACCTCCCCTTCTTCCGCAGCTGCTTGGGGATGTGCACCCAAGCGTAGGAGCCAAACACACGCAAGTGTCCCAGACTTGGTTTCCTACCATGGACAAGAAAATATGGGGTCTGGTCCACAACACTGCTCCAGGTGTGGTTTAAGGTGTAATTGGCGTAGTGTACTGCCTCTGCCCAGTATGATTCTGCGACCCCAGTGTCTGCAATCAGACTACGCATCATAGTTTGCAGGATTCCATTTCTTTTCTCTGCCATGCCATTCTGGGCAGGGGTGAAGGGCGCTGTAAGAAAATGTCGGATACCCTTACGCTTTACCCAGTCTTGAAATTTCCGGGACATGAACTCAGCCCCGCGGTCGCTCTGGAGTTGAGCGATCTTGGTCTTATATTGGGTCTCTACGAGGTTGTACAGTGTTTTTATGGCATCAAAAGCTTCGGATTTTTCTGTGAGGGTATAAACGTGGCTGTACCGTGAAAAATCGTCAACGGCAGTGAGAAAATACTGTCTTTTCCCTAGGGATGGTGTGAATGGCCCAACCAGATCAACATGTACTAGTTGGTACGGGTATTGGGCCTTACATAGTGACACCTTAGGGATGGGGGCCACCTTCCTCTTTGTGCTCTTACAGATGGCACAGTCCAGGAACACCTCACAATCCTTGAGCTGGACTCCCTCAGCAAACTCTCCCATCTTTTTAACCACAGGGAAGCTCGCATGATCTAATCTTTGGTGTAGGAGATGGGCACACTTATCGTGGAGTGGCTTCCTCACTGACACCCTCTTGGCTCTGGTTACCTTGAGCGGTGCTTTAGGTGCCTGCTGAGGTTCGGTTTTCTTGTCTGCACTGCCCTTGGAAAGCCGTGGGGCTGGCTGAGGTGGCTTGGGTGCAACCGCTTCAGCCTTGCGCTCCTTAGACAGCCTTGGGGCTGGCTGAGGGGGCTTCCTCTCTTTCCGTGCACAGGCCCCTTCTGAGGTGGCACCTGGTGGACTGTCCTCTGTGGCTGGGTTCTCAGGGGAGAAGTATGGCAAACCATTTATGATGGCAATACTTCCAATGACCCTCTGGTTCCGGGTGACATGACCTCCCCCTTTGCGAAATAAGACTTGCACCTTGTCATCGTCACATAATTTGATGATGCTTAACAGGTTGTTGGCAATGGGGGGAGCATGTAAAACCCCATCAACATTTCCCAGCCCGGGTACAGAAACAGTGCCCTCCCCAACAACCAAAGCCTTATCACCATTGGCCACCTTGACAGATGAGTTAATTTTCTTTAACCTTTTAAACCCTTGTTTCATATTGGTTATGTGAGATGAAGCTCCAGAGTCCAGTAACCATAAGTCAGTGGGGGTATCAGCTTTTGTGGTGGGGTTGAGAGCACAAGTATGCATGGAATTGCCCTTGACACTGCCTTTGCGCCCGCCATGCCCCCTTCCTTGCCCCTTGCCCCTTCCTTGATTGGGACCACGCTTGGGGTCTTGCTGGTGATGGGGGCAGTCTTTCTTCAGATGCCCCTCAGAGCCACAGATGAAACACTTAAGTAGAGCATTAACCTGCTCTGAGCTGTGGTGCCTCCTGCTGGCTCGCTGTATGGTGGCTTTGGCGTATTCTCCTGCATCTCTACGCCTCCTGTCTTCCTCAATCAGCCTCCCTGTGAGGTAGGACAGAGTCATGGCTTCCTTCGTTGTCCCCTCCAGTGAAACAATGAAATTGCTCCAACTTATGTCCAGGGAAGCGACCATGTTCACATCAGTTACAGGGTAGTTTCTGAACATCAGTTCTCCCCTAAGCGTCTTCAAATTTCCTAGGTGTTCAGGCATACTAGCCCCAAACTTGAGTTTGGTTGTATAAAACTCAGCTGTGACCTGGTGATTGAACCGATGGTGTCGCTGTTGAATAAATTGTATAATAACCGCCACACTTCACTAGCTGTGAGCCCATCTGGAATGCTGGAGTACAAGTTAGTATCCAGTGAACTCAGCAGAGTGATGTATGCTTTCCTATGATACCACTCTTCTTGGGGTCCCCAGGGAAGAGGTGGGGGGTCTAGAACCATCTCTAGAGTCCCTTGGTCTAATAGATACATCTGCACTTCTTTACTCCATCTTCTGAAATTTTCCCCTCCAAGTTGCAGCTTTTCACATTTATTTAAGAGTGCAGGGGCCGATGGAGGAGAATCTTTCATAGCTCTATATGCATTGTTATAGATCTTTGAACTTTCCATTGAGGTGAATGGAAGAGGGACCCCTCTGCTGGCAGATGGTGGTATTTTTCTCTGATTTGTGGATGGCCCCGACTGGGCATGCTCAGAATTCAATTGAGTCCATGAGGCAGGGGGAGGGTCTGGCCCAGGTCTGCAAGGCCGCAGCAGCCCCGAAGATTGCTCCTGAAGCCCCCCCGGCACTGGAACACTCACTGGGGGGCGCAGATCGCAGGCTGGGGGCTGGGTGGCAAATGGATTGCCTGGATTGCTCAGAGGAGCCC
>JAKJMR010014740.1:88761-101346 GCA_024449315.1 Daboia siamensis | reverse complement strand
TATTTATTTATTTATTTATTTATTTATTTATTTATTTATTTATTGTGTTGTACCTAATTGAAAATATATTAAGTTATGCAGGCAGAGACTATTTTAAAAAGTCAGTGGTAGGGGGTGGACAGGCAGCAAAGGCTGTAAAGAGCTCCTCCAAAAGTATAAGATTTCTTTTCTTTTGATTTCTTTTTATTTTAACTTTTTATAATCCTTTTTAACACTGCATTTTAACCTACTTGTAAACCATTTTAACCCATTTTAACCTATTTTTAAATCACTTTTAACCCTGTTTGATTTTTTATAATAGTCAAAGACTTTTTATAAAGGATATATACTGGAGAGGCTACCATTGCTTTACCTACATTTTAACAACTCTACAAGCCAGGATTAGCAAGAATGGGCAAAAGGAGAAAGAGACAGTGTGTTCTTTCAGCAGCACAGAGTTCACTGAAGCAGCAGAAAATGGAAGACTTCACTGCAAATAGACAGTTTGCTCCAGTAAGTAACTCATCTGTATGATACTCATTGGAATGGGATTTACAAATTGAACTTGAAAGCAAACAGCATATAGAACTTTCTGTTTCTGTCACAGATAATAGCTCCCCTCCCTGGAATTCAGCACCTACTTTTCCTGCAGAGGATGGGATAGTAACAATCTTAGTAAGGGAGAATGAAACAGATCTCCTTTCCAGACAATGTTTGCTCACAGCTCAAACCATAAATTCGATCTATGAACTTTTATCAATTGTCACAAATAAGGTTGTCTGCTTGAAAGACTTTTTTGCAAAGTTTATTAGCAGTCAAACAAACATTGCAGAAGGACCCAGGAAGACACATAATGATAGACATTGGATGGCTAATGCAGAAATGGACACTAGAATAGACCCCTCTCTCCCTTCTATAAATGAGAGAGGAAAGAATATCCAAAAGAAAACAATCAGATAGTTCTAGTGGTGGCCATTATAACCTCAGTTTACAGATCAACCAGGTTACCTTGCAAATTTATGATAACAGAAGGAATAGAGGACGTTGGAGTGATAGAAAAGCTATTAAGCTTTTCCCAATATGTGTCTTCCACTCAGAGAACCTGCACCCACTCCTGGTTCAGTCTCTCTATGAGGGTACTATTGTTTTAAATCCAAGCAGCAACAGACCTCATACTGATAAGCTTGAAGCAGGGGCAGCTTAGTTGACCTTGATTAAACAGAGAAGTGATCCACAAACAGAGTTACCCACAGTCACTGATTCTTCTGAGGGCGTGTCAGAAGAAATGTTGATAGACTTTAATGATGTATTGCCAGAACCTGAGCAAACTAATAATACACAGAGACTGGATGGTTTAAAAGAAACATTGACAACAACTACTCAATCAAATGCATCAAATGACAATTATTATAACTATCCTGCAACAAGCGCCCCCATGGAGAACTTGAACTGACTATATGAAGGCCAGTGCAAGAAAAACACTTTAAACATCATGTCATGGAATGTATGGGTGGTATCGATTTAGAGGCCTTAATCACTCTGATCCTCTGAAAGGTAAGGATATTATATTGCTGCAAGAGACTTTGACTGTCGATGATCTCCTGCTAAATGGCTAAATGGCTATTATTCATATAAGCTAGAAGCAAGGCCAGGCAGAGGCCCAGGGAGACTGAAAGG
The DNA here is from genome assembly GCA_024449315.1 of Daboia siamensis. Taxonomy (NCBI): domain Eukaryota; kingdom Metazoa; phylum Chordata; class Lepidosauria; order Squamata; family Viperidae; genus Daboia; species Daboia siamensis. Next base: position 99,690 of record JAKJMR010014740.1, on the reverse strand, counting down.
AGGGTTGGGTATATTTTATTTCTACCAACTTGACAGCACACTTATTACCCTTTAAACCATTCGTCTATGGCCCTTCTCCTCAAGTTGGACTTGGTCCTGCTTTTGATAATTAATTTTTATCTCCCTCCTTCACTAAGAAAAGCTGAAACCACTGCTTTATGGCTGGAGTTAATAACCAACTCATGGAACACCCAAATGCCAGGGTCCTACTAGGACTTGATGATTATACATTATTTATGAAACATCATCAATACCCACCATTGGAGGTCCCTATACAAACCAACACTCCCTCATATGACTCTCTAAAGATATTAGAGCTAACTATACTGGCCTTTGTCTTGCCAAGTTGGCAAATATTTTCAACTTCTTCATATCTAATGGCTCATGGCCTGGTGACTATCCTGGTGTGTTTACATTTATGGCAGGGTCTGAAACTAGCACCATTGACTACATCTTAACTTCTATGGACTTAGTGCATTATATAGAAAATTTAGAAGTCCTGCCTTACCTAGAAAGTGACCATCTATCTCTGTGTATATACATGAAGCCCTTTATCAGGCAGATACCCTACAAGGACCACTTTATCCCTGCAATCTCTATAACAGGCCTAACAAGATGTTGGGTCAAATGGACCCAGCAGCTTGATCAGAAAGTAAGAAGAGCCTTAACAAAGGATAATTTTCAAAAAAATTGTGCAGCCTTATTTCGGCCAACCCAACTCAAGACTTATTAGAACTATATAAAAGTTTAATTTATGAGCTACAACCATTATTAGCACATGACTGAAATTTCTCAGTTAAGAAGTCCTGTACCACCTCAAAATCATGGTTTGATAAGGATTGCATAGAAGCCAGGAAAGCCCTTAACTTGGCATACAAGGAGTACAAAAGCAAGACTGGATATGGCAATAAAGCAATTCTTAAACAGTTAAAGTAAAGGTAAAGGTAAAGGTTCCCCCGCACATGCGTGCTAGTCATTTCCAACTCTAGGGGCCGGTGCTCATCTCCGTTTCAAAGCCGAAGAGCCAGCGCTTGTCCGAGGATGTCTCCGTGGTCATGTGGCCGGCATGACTAGACACCAAAGGCGCACGGAACGCTGTTACCTTCCCACCGTAGTGGTCCCTATTTTTCTACTTGCATTTTTACGTGCTTTCGAACTGCTAGGTTGGCAGAAGCTGGGACGAGTAACAGGTGCTCACTCTGTTACACAGCCCTCGGGATTCGACCCGCCAAACTGCCGACCTTCTGATCGACAAGCTCAGCATCTTAACTCACTGAGCCACCACTTACTTACACTCAAAAACAATTCAAGCAATTAATTGCATTCGAGACAAGACACAAGGTCTTCCTGGATGTAGCTCTTTGTGGCAGCAAAGCAAAAGAACTCCTCCTTATTTTGGCATCTAATAGCTTGCCACTCTGAAAGAATCTATACTCCATTAGACTGTCATATATCTCCTATAAGCTGGGAACTTCATTTTCAGAGAATGTATGAAAACCCCTCCAGTGAGAGTACAAGGTCTATAATGAAGGATTTTCCTGAGTGGCCTCCAGTTTCAGAGTCTAAAATTAAATCCCTCATTGGCCAACTCAGGATTGGGAAGGCTTCAGGAGCTGACTTAATTTCAGCTGAATTACTGCAGAATAATATGGAGTGGTGGATACCTATCCTGGCAGCACTATTCACCTATATTGACATCACCAATCATGTCCCAGAGGATTGGGGCTTGGCAATTGTGATCCCAATTTATAAAAAGGGAAAGAGAGATGACCCTGCCAATTACAGACCAATAAGTCTGCTAAATATAATCAGCAAACTCTATGCCAAACACTTTCAAGATAAATTAAAGGAGTGGCTGGATCTTGCAAATCTGATTGACGAAGAACAAGCCGGGTTTAGAGAGGGGAGAGGCACCATAGATCAGGGCTTAATTCTTCATCATTTGATTGAAAAATATGCATCAGATAGACCTTTATCATTACATGCGGACTTTATAGAACTTAAGACAGCTTTTGACACAGTTACAAGGACTAAGCTATCAGAGAAGCTGGAAGATGCCTCAATTGATCACAGACTCCTCCATCTGTTACGTGCCTTATATACCAAAACATCCCTCAAGGTGAGGTGTAATATGCAAGGGTCTCTCTTGAGGTCAGTTGAAATTCAAAAGGGAGTTAAACATGGGTGCATTTTGGCCCCATTGCTCTTCAATTTTTACATAAATGATATGGTAAAATGGTTAAATAATCCAAATTACTAACCCCCCAAAATAGGTGACTGAAGTATTGCTTTGCTGCTCTATGCAGATGATGCTGTGATTCTCTCCAGGACTCCAGTTGGCCTTAAAAGAGCCTTGCGAACCCTTGTCCAGTATTATGAATATAATAAACTGGACATAAATTATGAGAAAACAAAGGTTATGGCTTTTGAAAAAAGGCCAAAATGGTACTCATGGTATTTAAATAGAGCAGATAACCACCTTTAAGTACCTAGGGGTGGTCATCCATGCCACTGGCTCACAAAAAGTTCATGGAGAATATGCAGCTGCCTCTGGCCAACGATCAGTGAATGCCATTCTTAAATTTTTCTGCACAAAGGGAGGATACTGCAATTAAGCTCTTTCTGGCCAAGTCGCTAGCATAACTTCTTTACAGGACCTTGCTCGGACCCTCATCTTTGTGTTTTACACCATTGTAAAGAGTTCAATCCAAATTTATCAGAACAATTCTTCAGATGCTGCGCTGTGTCCCAAATGCACTTTTGTGCCTGGAGACAGGATTAATAAAAGTCGAAGCAAGAATCTGTATAGCTTCCTTAAATATCTGGCTAAGGCTTAATTGCTTTCTGCAAGGCCTTGCTCCATTAATTCTTCAAGATAAATTCTCCTTTTCATGGATCAAGGCAGTCGAGTCCAACCTTGCCAAACTAGGTTTCTCATCAGCCTCAATTCTCAAATTGGACTATGACCAAGCAAAACAAACCTTGGGTAGAGGACATCGAGAGGCAAGCGGACTTAGGTATAGCTCCGCTGTTTCTGACTCCAGACTCTATTAGATACGTGGTTACACCTGCCAGGTATCTTAGTCAGTTGGAGTCAGTAAACCACCGGAAAGCATTCTCGCTTGCATGGTGCCATGTGTTTCCATCAGCCATCTTGTACAGCAAGTTTGAAAAGACATCATAGGCTGAAAGACTCTGCTCCTGTGGCTCAGAAGAGGTGGAGACCTTTGGACATATACTCCTTCAATGTTCCTTCTATAGAGCTATTCGGAAAAGCCATATCCTCCTCATAATTGATAGGTATCCTGGTCGTTTGGAAAATGTTTATCTCCAGTGGCTGATTAAGGACGAGCAGGCAGTGATCACGGTGCAGGTGGCTAGATTCTGCACAGCAGCATTGGTGATTCGCCAGAACACAAATAAACATTTTAGATCTTTTAAATAATCTTTTATAATTAATTTTATTATGTATTGTTGTCCAGCATTGGACTATATTCAATGTATTTTTATTGTCAGGTCAGTGTGATCCAGTTTTTCTGAGGCTAGCTAATTTTTTGTTTTTTGTTTTGCTTTTTATTGAAAAGTTTTACAGTACATTTTTTAAATAGAAAAAACTCCCACCCTCCCCCTACCCTCTCCCAACCCTCCCCCCTCCCCGACTTCCCAGAGCTGAATACAGGGTATAAACTTACAAACTTAAGCTACAATATGCTAACAACAAAAAGAAAACATTAAATTCTATTGCACTTTAACTCTCCATAAACATAACTATATTACTAACAAATAACAAGTAACTAATAATACATCTTATGAAACCACTACTTATTCAAATGCTAAATGAAACTTTTTAGTCCCATATTTATTCTGAATATATTCGATCCATCTTCTTCATTCCACAATATATCTCTGTTGCGATTGTTCTTTCAAATATGCTGAAATCTTTGCCATTTCCGCCAAGTTAGAAACTTTCAAAGTCCACTCTTCTATAGTAGGCAGTTCCTCCTTCTTCCAATATTGCGCTACTAAAAGTCTCGCTGCCGTAATTAAGTTCAACATCAACTTAGTATCTACAATGGTGGTATCTGTAATAATACCCAACAAAAACAACTGTAGAGAAAACCTTATCTTTTTCTTAAATATCTTTTGTATATACCACCAAATTTTAATCCAAAAAGCTTTGACTTTTTTACAAGTCCACCATATGTGATAATACGATGCATCCTCACAACCACACTTCCAAAATTTGGGCTGGCAGTTCAGATACATACTTGCTAATTTTTTAGGGTCTAAGTCAGGGGTGTCAAACTCAATTTCATTGAGGGCCGCATCAGCACTGCGGTTGCCCTCAGGGGGCCAGGTGGGTATGGCCAGGGTGGGCGTGGCCTACTGGGTGGGTGTGGCTAGACTGCGTATGGCCTGCAGGGTGGGCATGGCCAGCTCTACATCGTTGGCATCAAGGGTGCCTATGGGGGCCTGGGCAGGAGTGGGACAGATCTGAGGGTCTCTGGCAGAAGGAGGGTCTCTGGGCCAGGACCAAGGCAGTGGGGGCCGTTCCCTCACTGTTTCCAGGATGGCTTCGCGGGCCGCATGAAATCACTTCGCGGGCCGGATCTGGCCCCCGGGCCTTGTGTTTGACATGTCTGGTCTAAGTGCCACCTATAAAACATTTTATAAAAATTCTCTCTTAAATTTTCGGCCTGTGTAAATTTTACGTTTCTAACCCAAATCTTTTCCCAAGTATCCATTGTTATAACCTCCTGAAAGTTCTGGGCCCACTTTATCATACAATCTTTGACAAGTTCCGTTTCTGAGTCAATTTCTATCAATGCATTATATATCCTTTTTATATGTGCTTGACCTTGATCTCTAATTTGTTTTACCAAATTTCCATCAGTTACTGAAATCAGTTACCAACTTTCTGATCTTCTTTCCATCTTGCTTGCAACTGCCCATACTGAAACCAAGTTTGTACAATCTTTTCTTCTTTTAAAATATTATATGGCTTTAATTGACATACATTCCTTTCTATCCTTAAAATTTCTTTATATGTAATCACATCATGTTTAAATCCAACATTTATATTTTCTATTGCATGTTTAGGTATTGCCCAAATTGGTATTTTATAATTTAGCTTATGTCTATATTTTTTCCATACTTGCAACAGAGCATACCTTAATATATGTATCTTAAAAACATTATCCACCTTTTTATCATACAATAAATATGCATGCCAACCAAATAACAAATCATAACCCTCAAGATTTAATAATCTCCCTTGTGTTAAATTAAACCAATCACTAATAGAAGATAGAGCAGCAGACTCATAGTATAATTTAAGATTAGGCATTTTAAGACCACCTCTGCTAGTTTTTTGTTGTATTGTCTGTAGAACTAGGCAGACCTTGGTCACCCATCGATTGCATCCTTGGTTGTAATATATTGCTATATCTTCTTGTGTTGGTTCTGTTCTGTTCTGTTTTGTTTGAATGTTTAATTTATGTGTTGGCCTTTGGCTGTAATAATAAGTTGATTGAGTGGTAGGGGTTTTTTGTGGGGATAGGTAAAGGCTATGAGGCTGGTATCTTAGCTATTCCTATCCAGTTATTCAGGATGTTTTAAAATATATTTTATAGATTATAGAATATTTTATCTAATATACAGCCTTTGGGCATCCTAGAACTATTGACCAAAAAAATTCTAGAAGCCAGAAAATTGTGCTATTCAGCTGCACTTTATTCACATCTGATTAAAGCCCTGCATTTTATGATTGTTTGTGTGTGTGTCTGTGAGAGAGAGAGAGAGAGAGAGAAAGAGAGAGAGAGACAGAGAGAGAGATGAATCAATCAAAGGGAAGCTAGAAAATGGAATACCAATAGGGTTAGGGTTAGGGTTACAATTTCACTATATAAACTACTTTCTAATGTGCATCATTTTCCAATATTTCAATCTGGCTTTCCTCTCATGGTATTAGATCCACATCAACCAAGTTCCTGAATGTATCCCTCTACCCAACAAGCATGAGCCTGGCAAAGGCTCACCAGCTTTGGGCTTTGTCCCCATTTCATTCAGAGCTGAAAGGAAAATTACTAGATGACTTGGCCAATGCAGTTGATTTATCTGGATTGTATTTTAGAAGCCAACATAGGGGAAATCACCCATCATCATTTCCAAAGACTAAGAAGAGATCACAGGGAAATATATCTCTGTATTTGAGGGTAGAAAAGGAAAGAAAAATGCAGTTATGTCTGATAGGAATTTATATTTTATTACTAAATCTGCCTATTCCTAATCTTGGAGTTATTACCTTAGTTGCAGGATGGAATCTGGAAAAGTTAGAGGATTGGAGAGATCCTATTTTTCTTGAAGCAAAGAATTAAGTAAGGAAGTTAATCTTCAGTTTGGCTGTTAAATCTAAATGAGGGCCTTCTTCCTTGCTTAGTGTTACTGCAAAGAAAGAAGGTGGAGACTGAGGACTTCTGGTTTGCTGATGCTGCTGCTATGGATGCTTGGAGAATGACTCCTGTCTTCCACGTCCAGTTTTGCATAACTGGGGGGCCCTAAAAGGGTTGAAAAGTCACTCTGGAAAGGTGACCAGAAAGGAGGAGCTTTCTCAAGAACACGGCAGAGTGGCAACTCTCCTGTCAGTGCCTGCATTCTCTTTGAAACAGTGGACGAAAGAGTGGTCATAGCAATATGGCCGGTCACTAGGCTGCGGACAGCTGAAGTTATATTTAATATCAGGCAATATTAAAGCAGCATGGAAGAGACTGGGTGAATCTACCTCGCTTAAATTCCAACTTTTTTCCCACCTAAGTAAACTGTTAAAGTACTTTTTCCACCTGTGGAGAGGGAAGGAGATTTTAGCCCTCCCTCCAGAAACAGAGATGATTGAATATATAGGGAAGATTTTAAAAACATTGAAAAAATAATTGGACCCCAACTAGAACTTTATTTTCTAAACCTGTGGATTAAAAGCTTTTGATTATCTACTTTTTACTTCCTATTTTTATTTGAAAGTTTAGGTTTTTCCTCCTAAAAAAGAAGAAATAACTGAAATGAATTTCCTAAACAGTTGGGGGACAAGTATGGCCAAACCTGAAACTGCAATGTGTTGTTCTTAAAGAAAAGAGACTTGGCTGATAGTTTAGAAAATAAGAAAAGATTTGTGTAACCTTGAACACCAGCTGTGAGAGTCTTAGCTGTTTCTTATTTACTGAGGGGGGGAAAAATGGTAAAAGCTTTCAATTCAGCTCACCACTATGGAAGACCAGGAACAGACTTTACTATGGAAGAAATATCCTTCATGGATTAGTGCCTTAATAATAATAATAATAATAATAATAATAAAGTTGGAAGGGACCTTGGAGGTCATCTAGTCCAACCCCCTGCTCAGGCAGGAAACCTTATACCATTTCAGACAAATGGCTGTCCAGTCTCTTCTTAAAAGCTTCCAGTGTTGGAGCATTCACCACCTCTGGAGGCAGGTTGTTCCACTGGTTAATTGTTCTAACTGTCAGGAAGTTTCTCCTTAGTTCTAGGTTGCTTCTCTCCTTGACTAGTTTCCATCCGTTGCTTCTTGTCCTGCTTTCAGGTGCTTTGGAGAATAGCTTGACTCCCTCTTCTTTGTGGCAGCCCCTGAGATATTGGAACACTGCTATCATGTCACCCCTCACTCTTCTCTTCGTTAAACTACACATACCCAATTCCAGCAACCGTTCCCTATATGTTTTGGCCTCCAGCCCCCTAATCATCTTTGTTGCTCTTCTCTGTACCTTTTCTAGAGTCTCAACATCTTTTTTACATCCTGGTGACCAAAACTGGATGCAGTATTCCAGATGTGGCCTTACCAAAGCATTGTAAAGTGGTATTAGTACTTCACTTGATCTTGATTCTATCCCTCTGTTAATGCATCCTAGCACTGTGTTGGCTTTTTTGGCAGCTGCAGCACACTGCTGGCTCATATTGAAGTGATTGTCTACTAAGACTCCGAGATCCCTGTCACAGTTACTGCTATTGAGCAAGGTACCACCTATACTATACCTGTGCATTTGATTTTTCCTCCCTAAATGTAGAACCTTACTTTTTTCCCATTGAATTTCATTTTGTTAGATAGTGCCCAGTGTTCGAGTCTGTCCAGATCCTTCTGTATCTTAAGCCTATCTTCTGGAGTATTGGCTATTCCTGCCAGCTTGGTGTCATCTGCAAATTTGATGAGTTCCCCATCTATCTCCTCATCCAAATCATTAATGAAGATATTGAAGAGCACTGGGCCCAAAACAGAGCCCTGGGGCACCCCACTACACACTTCTTTCCATGTAGATGCGGTTCCATTGAGGACCACACGCTGAGTACGGCCTGTCAGCCAGCTACGAATCCATCTGGTGGTAATGCTATCTAACCCACATTTTTCTATCTTGTCAAGTAGTAGGTTGTGATCTACCTTATCAAATGCCTTACTGAAGTCCAAGTAAATTATATCTACAGCATTCCTCTGGTCCACTAGTTTTGTCACTTGGTCAAAGAATGTAATAAGATTTGTCTGGCACGATCTGTTTTTGACAAACCCGTGTTGACTTTTAGTGATGACTTTGTTTGCATCAAGATGTTCGCTGATTTGTTGTTTGATTATCTTTTCCAGAATCTTCCCAGGTATTGAGGTCAGGCTGATAGGTCTGTAGTTTCCTGGATCTACTTTTTTCCCTTTTTTGAAGATGGGAACTACATCAGCTCTCTTCCAGTCCTCTGGTAGTTCCCCAGTGCTCCAGGATCTTTGAAAAATATAGTTCAATGGTTCTGAGATCACGTCTGCCAGTTCCTTGAGAACCTTGGGGTGTAATCCATCTGGTCCTGGTGATTTGAACTCGTCTAGGCTGGACAGGTGCTCACTTACCATTTTCTTGCCTATCTTAACTTGCGTTTCTATTCTGTTTTTTATGGCACTGGTTTGGGTAGGTTGGACTGTTTTTTCCCTTTGTGTAAAGACAGATGCAAAAAATGAATTAAATAGTTCTGCTTTCTCCCTATTGCTTGTCACCTTCTTGCCACTTTCCCCCACTAATGGACCAATCATTTCCTTAACTTTTTTCTTGTTTTTTATATGTTGAAAGAAGCATTTTTTGTTATTTTTGACTTTGGTTGCAAGCCTTAGTTCATTTTGAGCCTTAGCTTTCCTTACTTCATCTTTGCAGGCACGGGCTATTTGCTGATATTCTGACTTAGTTATGTGCCCCTCTTTCCAATTCTTATACTTGTCCTTTTTATCTTTCAATTTATCAGAGAGTTCTTTATGCAGCCATGCTGGTTTCTTTTGAGAGCTGTTTTTTTTCTTCTTTGTTGGTATTGTGCTAGACTGGGCCTTTATTATCTCACTTTTCAAAATTTCCCAAGCTTCTTGAGTTGTTTTCCCCTTTAGGATTCTCATCCATGGAATTCTTCCCATGGTCTCTCTAAGTTTATTGAAATTAGCTCTTTTGAAGTCCAAGACTCTAGTTTGGCTGTGTTCTATTGCTTGTGCCTCCAGAATATTGAATTCCAATATTGCATGATCACTTCCCCCCAAGGTTCCTGTGGCTTCGACACCTTCTATCATTTCATCTCTGTTTGTGAGAATTAAATCCAATATGGCTAATCCCCTAGTTCCCTTCTCTACTTTTTGGGAGAGAAAGTTGTCTGCTAGGTTTGACAGGAATCTGTTTGATCTTCCACTTGGTGCAGAGTTTGTCTCCCAGTTGATATCGGGGTAATTAAAGTCCCCCATTACTATTGTGATGTGCTTCTTACATACCTTAGTTAGCTGACTAGCAAAAAGTTCATCTATTTCCTCTGCTTGGTTGGGCGGCCTATAGTATACACCTATGGCAATGTCATTTTTTTCCCCTTTTATATTGACCCAAATGCTTTCAAGTTTACAGTTTTCGTCATTGTTGTGCTCTATTTCTGTAGAGATAAAGTTATTTCTTATATAGAGAGCAACTCCTCCTCCTCTTTTGTTTAGTCTGTTTCTTTTAAATAGTTTAAATCCCTCTAGCTGTGTGTTCCATTTGAAGGTTTCGTCCCACCATGTTTCGGTAATGGCAACAATGTCATATCTGCCCTCATTTACCTGAATTTCTAGTTCACCTTGCCTTGTCATGGCAAAGGGGCTTGTAATTCAATGAAGCTATGAGCTATGCCCTACAGGGCCACCCAAGACGGACAGGTCATAGCAGAGAGTTCTGACAAAATGTGATCCATTGGAGAAGGAAATGGCAACCCACTCCAGTATCTTTGCCATGAAAACCCTATGGACAGTACCAAAAGGCAAAACGATATAACACTGGAAGATGAGCCCCTCAGGTCGGAAGGCATCCAATATGCTACTGGGGAAGAGCAGAGGGCTAATACTAGTAGCACCAGAAAGAATGAAGCAACTGGGCCAAAGCCGAAAGGACGCTCAGCTGTGGATGTGTCTGGTGGTGAAAGGAAAGTCCAATGCTGTAAAGATTTTTTCTCCATAGGAACCTGGAATGTAAGATCCATGAATCAAGGAAAGCTGGACGTGGTCGAACAAGAGATGACAAGATTGAACATCGACATCATAGGTATCAGCAAACTAAAATGGACAGTTTACATTCCAATTCCAAAGAAAGGCAGTGCCAAAGAATGTTCAAACTATCACACCATTGCACTCATTTCTCATGCTAGTAAAGTCATGCTTAAAATCTTACAAGCTAGACTTCAGCAGTATGTGGATCGAGAACTACCAGAAATACAGGCAGGAGTTCGAAGAAGCAGAGGAACTAGAGATCAAATTGCCAACATACGCTGGATAATGGAGAAAGCTAGGGAGTTCCAGAAAAACATCTACTTCTGCTTCATTGACTATGCTAAAGCCTTTGATTGTGTGGATCATAACAAACTGTGGCAAGTTCTTAAAGAGATGGGAGTACC
>JAKJMR010014740.1:23834-83761 GCA_024449315.1 Daboia siamensis | reverse complement strand
TAAGGAGGAGGAGATGAATCCAGGCAACCCCCCTGATTGTGTACCAGGCTTGTCTAGAGCAGTGCCAACCCATTCAAGACCAAAGGTGGCAATTCTTCATGGACCAAAGGCCCACAAACCCAGAGCCATTCTGTTTTGCTAGGGTTCAGTTTCAGTCCATTGCTCCCCAACCAGCCCTTAACAGCTTCCAAGCATTCTGAAATGGAGGTCACAGCATTGTTTAAGTCACCATGGGCCAAGACATTATGTAAGGACCTGCTTCAACTAGATCTCCCAAGAAACCAGAACTCTTGAGCATTGTCTCAAAAGGAACTTTTATTGAGAGTTAGTGATGGCAAGAGAGCAAAGCTGGGCCTGAGATTTGGTGCATAAGGGATTACGTCAAAAAGGATTTCAAAACTCCTTTCCCCAGTGTACAACCATCTGGTTGAATTCCATCCAATCCACAGGTGCTACCATGTTATGAGAAACTTCTCAAGATCTCTCTTGGTTTTATTTCCCAGGCTCCATTGTGTTGTGTATTAACACGTTATAAAGTGAGGTTACCAAGTTCTTGTTGAGGTAAACCTTCGGCAGCTTTTGACAGCTGCCAAAAGCTGCCAAAAGCCATTGCGCAAGCGCAACCGCTTGACAGCTCTTGGCTGTCAAGAGTCACCAGTTACTGCGCAGGCGTGAACAGTTTGACAGCTCCTAGCTGTCAAACTGGCTCCGCCGCTGATTGGCCCGCTCAAACAAGCGGGAAACCGGCACAGCCCTGATTGGTCACCGACCGACCAGCTGGAGTATAAATAGATGTGCGGTGAATCTGTTCCTCGCCCGGTTCTGTAAATAAAAGCTTTCCGTTAGCCAGCTGTCTTGCCTGCTTCTTCAGCTGACAGAGCACTGGCGACGAAGGTGGGATATACTGCTTCACGCTGCTGAAGTCACTAGCCAAGGGAAAGAAGAGATTTTTTTTCCTCGGCTCAGAGCTAAGTCACAGCTGAAGTCACCGGCGGGAAGCACAGCTTCCCCCAACACCGCGAAGCAGTACCCACAACCGGGACAGTATGGCCAACCTTGGCCACATCCGCGAATTCAATATTCGCCACCCTGAGTGCTGGGAGTTGCATTGGGGCCAGGTAGAAGGATTCCTACTGGTCAATAAGATCACGGACGACCGGGCCAAAGCAGCCGTGCTCCTTTGCCTCAGCGGACCAGCCATGTATGATGTGGCCCTTGGATTGTTCAGCCCATCGCCTCCATTCCATACGCTGAACTCACAGAAGGACTGAGTAAGCATTTTATGCCAACCAAGTCTGAACTGTTCTGGCAAGTGAACTTAGCCCGGCGTTTCCAACTCCCCGATGAATCCACCATGGACTTTATAGCATGAGTCAGGCACGCCGCACGCTGATGCCGGTTCCCTGATCTGGAGGACTGGATCTGCGACCAGGTAGTCATCGGGCTGAAGGACGAGCGCCTACGAAAAAAGCTAATCGCCAAACCCACCTTGACCCTAGCCAAAGTCTCCATGGAAGCTGTGGCTTATGAAGACAGCCACAGTGAAAACCCTGAACCTCCGGACAGCGGACCATTCGGGTCCGTGCACCAAGAGGACATTGCCCACAGCATCATAGGGGAAAACGATGTCTCCACTGATATAGATGCCGTCCAACAGAGGTTTGAGAAGCTCAAGTTCCAACGCGACAACCGAGGGGGCCCCCCAAACAACAAAAGCTCTACCCAGCAGAATATCAGAGCCAAATGTGCCAGCTGCGGGGGAAACCACCCAAGAGCGTCGTGCTGCTTCCGCAGTGCCAAATGCCACGGCTGTGGCAAAACGGGACACCTCAAAGCCGTATGCCGTAGCCAGAGTCGGGACAACCTGCATGAATTGGAGGTGACATCCGCAGGTACAAGTCCGACATCGTCCAATGGGGAAAAGCCCTCTAGGTCCCTAATACTAACTGTCAGAAGGAGTCAGGGGGCGGGAGCAGTCCATTCAGTGTTAAAGCCCAAGGTTAAGATTAACGTCCTGCTCCACGGGATTCCCTGTGAGATGGAAGTCGATTCAGGTTCCTTGGTCTCCCTCATTTCTTGGGATACTTATAGAAGAATTTGCAGCTGTAGCCGGCAGCAACCCTCCCTACAACCTACTGGTCTTCGCGTGGCTGACTTCCAAAAAACCCCCATCCGGCTCAAGGGAAAAGCCAAAATTCCAGCAGAAATTAGGCAGTTTAAGGGTCTCCTCATGGTTCTAGTTACGCAGGAAAACCGAACCAATCTACTAGGTCTTGATTGGTTCGAAGCTTTAGGAATTGTGATAACTGGAATTAATTCTACCAAGTCCACCAGCTTAGAAGCTGTCTGCCAGCAGTTCGCAGACGTCTTCGATGGCTCATTAGGGAAGTATACTGGGCCCCCAGTATCATTAAAATTAAACCCCAATGTACTGCCCATACGAATTAAAGCTAGAAGAGTTCCGTTCGCACCAAAAAACAAAATTGAGAACGAACTGGACCGACTTGTCAATCTAGGGGTATTAGAACCAGTTGAAGGGGGCGAGTGGAAAATACCAATTGTAACCCCAATTAAATCAAAAGGCCAATTAAGACTTTGCGCCGACTATAAGGCCACCCTGAACCGAGCGTTGAACTCGCATGCTTACCCCATCCCAGCAGTAAAAGACGTCCTCGCAGCCATTAGATCCGGTGCCATTTTTGCAAAATTAGATTTGGCGCAGGCGTATTTACAACTACCTGTCACCCCTGACACTGCCATGGCACAGACAATCGTCATGCACCACGGAGCCTTCAAAATAAACCGCTTACAATTTGGCATATCCGCAGCCCCAGGGGTATTCCAAGAAATTATGGAAAAGACACTTAAAGGAATCCCTGGGGTCTGCCCATATTTTGACGATGTCCTTATTGCAGGAGAATCTGAAATGGATTTGGCAAAGAAATTACGAGAAGTTCTTAGAAGGTTCAGGGCAGCAGGTCTCAAATTAAAACGAGATAAATGTTCCATTGGGGTTCCATCTACAGAATTCCTTGGTTACAAAATTGATGTGGGGGGAATTCACCCCACAGACTTAAAAATCAATGCCATCAAAACGGCACCCACTCCTAAAAACAAGCAGGAACTTCAAGCCTTCCTGGGGCTACTTAACTTTTATCATGCCTTCCTGCCCCATAAGGCAACCATCACAGAACCCCTGCACAGGCTACTGGACAAGGGTACCCCCTGGTCCTGGTCCCCTCAGCATGACTCCAGTTTCAAACTCCTAAAAAACTTGCTCACCAGTAATTCCACAGTTATGCTCTTCAAAGAGGAGCTGCCCCTTTGCCTAGCATGTGATGCTTCCCCTTACGGGATTGGGGCGGTCCTAAGTCATTTAACTTACAATGGAACCCAAACGCCAATAGTGTTTTACTCCAGAACACTGTCTAAGCCAGAGCGCAATTATGCTCAAATTGACAAGGAGGCTCTAGCGATAGTTGCAAGTGTGAAAAAATTTCATGATTACCTCTACAAATGGCAATTTACTATTTTCACTGACCACAAGCCTCTACTTGGAATTTTTACATGGGATAAGCAGACACCCCAAATTCTATCCCCCCGCATTCTCAGATGGTCTACCTTTTTATCTGTGTACTCCTTCAAATTGATACACAAACCTGGGAAGGAAATGGGGCATGCTGATGGGTTAAGTAGACTTCCCCTGCCCGTAATAGACCCTGACCCCACCCCTGCTGGTAATATCCTAGCTATTTCAGAACTCCCTGAATGCCCCTTATCTGTCAAAGACATTGCAGCCGCTACAACTTCCGACAAAACCCTGGGCAGAATCCTTAGCTGCATCACCTCAGGGTGGCAATCTAAACCCTCTGGGCCCGACTTCCAACCTTATTTCTCAAGGAAAACAGAATTATCATCCCACCTGGGATGCATACTATGGGGGAACAGAGTAGTAGTTCCTGGAAAGCATAGAATCAAGGTTCTGGAAACGTTACATGAGGGACACCCAGGGACCGTTAAAATGAAGGCGTTAGCCAGAAGCCACGTATGGTGGCCTGGCATAGATAACCAAATCAAAGCATACGTAGCCGGCTGCTACCCCTGCCAAGTTGTCAGAGCTGCACAACCACAAGCACAACCACAAGCACCCATCCACAAATGGGAGACAACAAAAAAACCCCTGGTCCCGGGTACACTTAGACTTTGCAGGACCCTTTCAGGGACAGGTGTTTTTAATTGTAGTGGACAGCTACTCCAGGTGGCTGGAAGTGGTGCCAGTCAGCAGCATGACCATGGCTGCCACAATACAGGTGCTAAGGGGGCTTTTTGCCACAGACGGACTGCCGGATGTCTTAGTCTCCGATAACGGCCCCCAATTTACTTCCCATGAATTCCAGACTTTCACGGCAGAGAACTCTATTAGACATGCCACTTCAGCTCTGTTCCACCCCTCGACGAATGGCTTAGCTGAGGTTATGGTAAAGTCCACCAAGGAGGCACTGCGGAAAATCATCACTGGAAATTGGCACCGCTGGTTAGCGCAATTCTTACTGGCACAACACACAACCCCTTGCACTACCACTGGAAAATCACCGGCAGAACTACGCTGGGGGAGATGGCTCATAACGAGACTTGACAGATTACACCCAGACAGGACCATGGCAGAACCTGACCAACCCATTCGTCACAGAACTCTGACCATCGGTCAAGCCGTCTGGGCTAGTAACTACGGGGGAGGGAACAAATGGATTCAGGGGGTTGTACTCGAACAGACTGGGCCCTTGTCATATATAATTGATGCTGGGAACAACTGCCACCTACGCCGGCACATCGATCAATTGTGACAACGCAGCCTGCAAAACTTGGGGGGAAGGGGTAACAAAGATAATCCAATATGGCACATTCCCCCTGAACCAAGTACGTTCCCCCCACCATATACCACATCCGATAGAGCCCTGGAAACTCTTGATCCAACCCCCGATCCAGAAATATCACTTCCTGAACCAGAGGATACAGAACCTCCAGGAGCAACACCCCTCTGACATTCAGGAAGAACAAGAAAACCCCCTGCATATTTAAAAGACTTTGAATGGGGCACCTCACGAAAAAACACCCGGAAGAACAGCCACACCAGTCCGGGGGAGGGGTAAGGGGTGTTGTGTATTAACACATTATAAAGTGAGGTTACCAAGTTCTTGTTGAGGTAAACCTTCGGCAGCTTTTGACAGCTGTCAAAAGCTGCCAAAAGCCATTGCGCAAGCGCAACCGCTTGACAGCTCTCGGCTGTCAAGAGTCACCGGTTACTGCGCAGGCGCGAACAGTTTGACAGCTCCTAGCTGTCAAACTGGCTCTGCCGCCGATTGGCCCACTCAAACAAGTGGGAAACCGGCACAGCCCTGATTGGTCGCCGACCGACCAGCTGGAGTATAAATAGACGCGCAGTGAATCTGTTCCTCGCCCGGTTCTGTAAATAAAAGCTTTCTGTTAGCCAGCTGTCTCGCCTGCTTCTTCAGCTGACAGAGCATATTGTCTGGAGATAAGGCAGATGTTTTCAGGTCTCATTCCTCTTACTCAAAGGGAGGCCTCTTGCGCAGAGCAGAGAAAAGCAGATAATAGTTCTCCAAGCAGAATGTCAGGCCCTGAAAATGGGTACCTAAGCAAAGCAGAGAAGGATAGGGAAATGGATGAGATAGATGTGTAAATAGAATGCAAAAGCAAGCAAATATAATTGAGGGGTCCTGACACATATACCTCTGTGTGTCACCAGTATATTGATGATATGTTCAATCTATAATGGAAGATTATTTCACACAGTGGTTTCATGTAGATGAAACAGAAGCAGAGAAAACAATGAGTCCTGTGCAATGCCACAAATCAGTGGACAATGGATGGACCTCTCACTTCCTATCAACATTGACTGAGAGCAGTCACTAGCATATACTAGCATGGACTTGTTCGCCTTCAGGGGTGCCCCCCTCTCCTGGATGCGACCCGCCTTTTTTAACACCTTCAATCTTGATGAAGGGCCCAATTACTGGGACCCTGAGAGATGGCCGGGCAGGGGCAAGGGCCTTCAATATAAATTTAATAGGAGGCCCCTGGTTAACTTTTTAGTAAAAATTTTTATGGGGTTAGGGAGAGGGGTGGGAGTGGGTGGTGGTTGTTTGGCTATGGGGGGTGGTCAATCAACCGTGGCTCAGGCCAGGCCTGGATCTGATCGCGCAGGGGGAGAGCGGGGTGTGGTTGCCTCCGGGGCTCGGGAGCGGGTTGTGGGACTACCGATTCCCACGACGTTGGGGAATGGCAGCAGGTGCATGAACAGAGGGCCGTATTGTTACCGGGAGGGTTGTCTCCGCTACTTACAAGCGGTGAGGCACTCCGACCCTCTGTCTCTTCCCCGAGGTCCTGGGAGCGAGGATGTGCAGCCTCCTGAGCTCCTGCTGGTGTACCTAAATGCCAGGTGGTTAACAAAGCTCCCCTTGTTCAGGATTTAGTTGAGGGTGAGCATGCGGACCTGGCTTGCATCACAGAGACTTGGCTGGGTCCAGAGGGTGGGGTCCTTTTGGTTGATCTCTGCCCACCAGGTTTCCGGGTGCTACACTGGCCCCATGCTCAAGGTAGGGGTGGGGGAGTGGCAGTAGCTATCAGGGAGACCTTATGTCCGCGGAGACCACCGTTCCTCAGATAGTCGGGTGTGAGTCTCTCTTTTTGAGATTTGGTCCAGGGGCGCAGTTGGGCTTGCTGCTGGTGTACTTTTCGCCTAGTCGCGCAGCGGCAGCCCTGCCTGAGCTACTCGATGTCCTCTCTGGGTTGGTGATTGAGTTCCCCAGACTCATAGTTTTGGGTGACTTCAATCTACCATCCCTAGGAGGTTCATCTGAGTTAGCTTGGGAGTTCATGGCTTCCATGACGGCCATGGACCTGACACAAGTAATTTCTGAACCAACTCATGAGGGAGGCTACACCCTTGACCTGGTTTTCTTATCTGGACGGTGGTTTGATGATCTTGGTGGGGGCTCTCCATTTATTATGCCCCTGTCATGGACCGATCATTACCTCCTGCGGCTGGTCTTCCGTTTTGCCACCCCCCGCCATGGGGGTATGGAGCCAACTAGATGGTACCGCCCCAGGCGCTTAATGGATCCTGATAGGTTCCAGGCAGCGCTGGGGTCCCCACCTGCCTCCGTTGCTCACAACTCGGCGGATGCCCTAGTGGAAGCCTGGGAAAGGGCGGCCACTGAGGCACTTGACCGAGTTGTACCCTTGCGGCCCCTGACCCGGTGCAGATCCCAATGAGCTCCATGGTTCTCTATGGAGCTCTGGGAGATGAAGCGTCGGAAACGGGGCCTAGAGAGCTGTTGGAGGTCCAGCCGATCCGAATCCAACTGGTTGCGACTAAGAACCTTTATTAGGTCTTATCTCGCAGCGATGAGGGTGACGAGGTGTAATTACTTCTCTGCCCTCATCGCGTCTGCAGATAATTGCCCGGCCGCCCTGTTTAGGGTGACCCGCTCCCTCCTTAATCAGGAGGTGAGGGAGGAACCCTTGCAGGGCCGTGCCGAGGAGTTTGGTCAACATCTGTCAGATAAAATCGCTCGGATTCGGACCGGTCTGGACTCCAACTGGGCAGGGTCCGACGATCAGGACACGGGCGGTCTTATCAATGTTATCTGGGAGGAGTTTGATTCTGTGGCCCCTAAGGAAGTGGACAGGATTATGGGGAGGTTGAGCTCCACCACATTTTTATTGGACCCATGTCCTTCTTGGCTGGTTTATGCAGCTCGGGAGAGGACACGAGGCTGGTTCCAGGCAGTCATATCTGCTTCTTTGAGTGAGGGTAATTTCCCCGCCATCTTGAAGGAGGCGGTGGTGAGACCTCTCCTCAAGAAGCCTGTCCTGGACCCAGCTATGTTGAATAACTTTTGTCCGGTCTCCAACCTCCGCTTTCTTGCGAAGGTTGTTGAGAGTGTGGTGGCACATCAGCTCCCCCTGGTTTTGGATGAAGCGGATTATCTAGACCCGTCCCAATCGGGTTTCAGGCCCAGGTACAGCATGGAGACGGCATTGGTCGCTCTGGTGAATGATCTCTGGAGGGCCCGGGACAGAGGACATTCCTCTGTCCTTGTCCTATTAGACCTCTCGGCGGCTTTCGATACCATCGACCATGGTATCCTGCTGAGGCATCTCAGGGGATTGGAAGTGGGAGGCACAGTTCTTCAGTGGTTCTCCTCGTATCTCCTGGGACGCTCGCAGTCGGTGTTGGCAGGGGGGCAGAGGTCGACCCCAAGGACTCTCTCTTGTGGAGTTCCTCAGGGGTCGGTCCTCTCACCTCTCCTGTTCAACATCTACATGAAACTGCTGGGTGAGATCATTCGTGGTTTTGGAGTTGGGTATCATCAGTATACCCCAGATGCCTCCAGGTAGATCTCTATATCCTGCTTCATTTCACCTCTTATAATCCTACAGTCACACTCAAAATGGTTTCAACATGTGTTTTTGCTTCATTTATGAGGTATACATTTTCATGTTAGATCATATAGAGATCTACCTGGAGGGTAGATCTACCTGAAGAATTGCCTATTTTCCTGGAAGACAATTTTTTTATATTCATTCCCAGTTAGTTGCTTGAATGGTTGCTGGTCTGGTGAAAAACATCTGGGGTAGGTTTGTATCCAGTTATCTGGGAACGGTTTGACCCTGTTGTTCCTGAGGAAGTGTATAGAATTATGATTACTACTTGAGATAGAAGTAGGCATATAACCATGCCATCTGGTCATTCAAGTCCACCATAGGGCAATGATATTGTAGTTGGTATTAATATTCTTCCTTTTCCTTTCTCTGAAGAATCCAGCTTTCCATGATGCATACTTGTGGAAGATACTATGTTGTTTAGAAAAGTAATATAATATTCTGAACTAACAGCAAGAGCATTCGTCTCTTTGAACTCTTAAATTTAAACTTTTCCCTTAAATATGAAATTTATTTTGTATCTGTCAGCTACCACAAAACCTGTTACAAATCTTAGAAATGTCAAAATTTCTGTCATGTATGGGAACATGTAAAATATTTGGGTAGCCATTAACAATTATTCTGTGGATTCATTTTGAAATATAAATTGGAAGATACTGAGATAATTCTAGATCAATGGTAAGAAGCTTTTGACTTACACCAGTTGAGAAAATATATCCTCTTGCTAGCATTGCTCCACCTAATATCAGGAAGGGAGTAGAGCAGATGCCAAGAGAACTAAGCAAGAGAATGATCGTTGACAATTTCTAAATGGACATAGGCTCCACACCCATGGGCTCAGATTTAGGAATAGCTTTATGGCAAGTACAATCATTATTGAGAGTTCACAAGAATTATTGAGGGTACAAAACAATTAAAAGATAGAGCAATGAATAACATTAAAGGAGCATATGGCTGAAAGATCTGACTTCCCTTCTGGATGACTCTGAATAGGTTGAGAGTTGAAGTGCCTAAATGTAAAATCAATATGCTCAAGTAGAGGCTCTTAATGGA
Organism: Daboia siamensis; assembly: GCA_024449315.1. Classification (NCBI taxonomy): domain Eukaryota; kingdom Metazoa; phylum Chordata; class Lepidosauria; order Squamata; family Viperidae; genus Daboia; species Daboia siamensis. Next base: position 74,239 of record JAKJMR010014740.1, on the reverse strand, counting down.
TAGCAACATGCTATGTGAATATGGAGAGACACAGAGTCCAGGCCATCTACTGGTATGTTAGCTACTACCAGAACCATGTATTGATAATGACTTATTGTTGGCCAACAACAAAGCCAAAAAGGTGGTTTCATTCTTTAAAGTTTGATCTAGACATGGAAGAAGCAGCTTTGTCTGAAATTTTAGAAAAATTATCACAACATAGTTAAAATCAGAGGAGAAGTGCTCTCAGTAGAAATAACAATTGTAAAGGAGAGCACAGTATGAAGCTAAAGAAAACTAATTTTTCCTGATGTCTGGCCACAGAATGGGACATCTTGCCATGGCCAACTCGCTACAGCCCACTAATCTTGGGACAACTTGCTGTGGAACAATTCCATGCAGGATAACTCAATGTGATAAATATTAACCATCTCTGTTTCTTCAACCTTATTTCTTTTGAGAAAAATTGAAATAATGTAGAATTAACAGTAGCAGATAACATTTATGGCTGTAATGAGATGGCTGCACTGAGTTGTCCTTTACCTGTCTGGCCAAGTGATATCAAAAATAGTTCAAAGGTGAAACAAAGTTTGCATTTTATGGAAATATTTTAGTACTTATCCTGACAAAAACATTAATGTAAAGATTTTCAAGGTCTATCAGAAGTACCAAATGGGCAACTTTATGAAAACTTGTATTATTTCAGGGTAAAGATGATTTACTCAGGAAAATTAATGCATTTAAGGATATAAAGTTTTCCTAAGATGATAATACATTTAAATTGTAAAATAATTATTAATATTTTCTTGATAATTATTTAACATAGATAAATACATTAATACAATAAAGGTTTCCCCACACATGCGTGCTAGTCGTTTCCAACTCTAGGGGCCAGTGCTCATCTCCGTTTCAAAGCCGAAGAGCCAGTGCTTGTCCAAGGACGTCTCCGTGGTCATGTGGCTGGCATGACTAGACGCCAAAAGCACACGGAACGCTGTTACCTTCCCACCGTAGTGGTCCCTATTTTTCTACTTGCATTTTTACGTACTTTCGAACTGCTAGGTTGGCAGAAGCTGGGATGAGTAACAGGCGCTCACTCTGTTACATGGCACTTGAGATTCAACCCGCCAAACTGCCGACCTTCTGATCAACAAGCTCAGCGTCCTAACCCACTGAGCCACCGCATCCCTTTTATTAATACAATATTATCTTTTAAATATACAGTATATTTTTTTATTCCATGGCTAACATTTAATATCCTGTATTAATATTGATGGTGTACTAACAGGAAATTTTTATTATCATTCTTATAATGACAATGGGATTTAAGAGATTATGAAATAAATTTAACTATGGTTTGGAGCAGGATTGGCTATCCAAATCCTTCATACTCTATTTTAATGATAATTTTGGTACAATAAAATATATCTAATTACAAACATTTCATAAATGGTTACTTTTCTTTTTTCCAAGTCAGCTTTGATTCCATTATGGACAAATCCCTACATTTCCTGACAAAATTTTTAAGAAACATTTCTCCACTGCTTTCTTCTTAAGGCTTAGAGAAAGTGACTGGCCCAAAGTCTACTAGCCTAGCTTCATGCCCATTGTAGGACAAAAACTGTCTCCTAGTTTTTAGCCCAGTGCCACTAACCACTAAATCAAAATGGCTCTCTGTATTTAATGGTAGAGATGGGAAATATAAGGGACGCGGTAGCTCAGTGGGTTAGGACACTGAGCTTGTCGATCAGAAGGTCGGCAGTTTGGCGGGTCAAATCCTGAGTGCTGCGTAATAGAGTGAGCGCCTGTTACTCATCCCAGCTTCTGCCAACCTAGCAGTTCGAAAGCATGTAAAAATGCAAGTAGAAAAATAGGGACCACTATGGTGGGAAGGTAACAGCGTTCCATGCGCCTTTGGTGTCTAATCATGCCGGCCACATGACTATGGAGACGTCCTCGGACAAGCGCTGGCTCTTCGGCTTTGAAACGAAGATGAGCACTGGCCCCGAGTCGGAAACGACTAGCACGCATGTGCGGGGGAACCTATGGGACCTATTTACCTATGGGAAATATAAGAAACATTTTTCCATAGACTTAATTAATTCTTCTAATTTTTATATATTTTAAAAGATGATATGACTTACTTTTTCTTATACCTCATCCCATTCCTTATATTGGGGCAATTACATTGTCCTTTTCTTCATAAATAGACTATGATCAATGTCCATGTCACTAGTCACTAAGTAAGATCAAATTTTCATGGGTATGACCAAAATAGGAATTCCTATCCTCTCCAGCCCCTTCATGGATTACTGTCTTGTTGTGGCGAAGGGGCTTGTGAAATTCAATGAAGCTATGAGCTATGCCGTGCAGGGCCATGCAATATGGACAGGTCATAGCAGAGAGTTCTGACAAAACGTGATCCACTGGATAAGGAAATGGCAACCCACTTCAGTATCTTTGCCATGAAAACCCTATGGACAGTACCAAAAGGAAACATGATATGACACTGGAAGATGAGCCGCTCAGGTCAGAAGGTGTCCAATATGCTACTGGGGAAGAGCAGAGGGCTAGTACTGGTAGCGCCAGAAAGAATGAAGCAACTGGGCCAAAGCCAAAGGTACGCTCAGCTGTGGATGTATCTGGTGGTGAAAGGAAAGTTCAATGCTGAAAAGATTTTTTCTCCATAGGAACCTGGAATGTAAAATCCATGAATCGAGGAAAGCTGGAAGTGGTCAAACAAGAGATGACAAGACTGAACATCGACATCTTAGGAATCAGCAAACTAAAATGGACAGGAATGGGTGAATTTAATTCAGATGACCATCAGGTATACTACTGCGGGCAAGAATCCCTCAGAAGAAATGGAGTAACCTTCATAGTCAATAAAAGAATAGGAAAAGCAATACTGGGATACAATCCCCAAAATGACAGAAGGATCTCAGTTCGAATCCAAGGCAAACCATTCAATATCACAGTAGTCCAAGTCTATGCCCCAACCACTGGTAATGAAGAGAATGAAACTGACCAATTCTACAAAGTCCTATAGCACCTTATAGAACTAACACCAAAAAATGATGTCCTTATCATCATGGGGGATTGGAATGCTAAAGTAGGAAGCCAAAAGATAACCAGAATAACAGGCAAGTTTGGCCTTGGAGTACAAAATGAAACAGGACACAGGCTGATAGAATTTTGTCAAAAGAATACGATGGTCATAGCAAACACACTTTTCCAACAACCCAAGAAACAGCTCTACACATGGACATCACCAGACGATCAACACAAAAATCAGATTGACTATATGCTCTGCAGCCAAAGATGGAGAAGCTCTATACAGTCAGTAAAAACAAGACCAGGAGCTGACTGTGGCTCAGACCGTGAGCTTCTCATTGCAAACTTTAGGCTTAAACTGAAGAAAGTAAGGAAAAGCACTAGGCCACTCAGGTATGAACTAAAATCATATCCCAGATGAATATTCAGTAGAGGTGACAAATAGATTTAAGGAATTAGATCTGATAGACACAGTGCCTGAAGAACTATGGACGGAGGTTTGCAATATTGTACAAGAAGTAGCAACTAAAACCATCCCAAAGAAAAAGAAATGAAAGAAATCAAAATGGCTATCTGAGGAAGGTTTGCAAATAGCTGAGGAAAGGAGGGAAGCAAAAGGCAAGGGAGAAAAAGAAAGATACGCCCAATTGAATGCAGAATTCCAGAGAATAGCTAGAAGAGATAAGAATGCCTTCTTAAATGAACAGTGCAAAGAAATAGAAGAAAACAATAGAATAGGGAGGACCAGAGATCTTTTCAAGAAAATTGGAGAGATGAAGGGAACATTTAATGCAAAAATGGGCATGATAAAGGACCAAAATGGCAGGGACCTAACAGAGGTAGAAGAGATTAAAAAGAGGTGGCAAAATTACACAGAATAACTATAGAAGAACGAGCTTAACGTCCCTGATAACCATGATGAGGTGGTCACTAACCTTGAGCCAGACATCCTAGAATGTGAAATGAAGTGGGCCTTAGAAAAGCTGAGCAATAACAAAGCTAATGGAGGTGATAGTATTCCAGCTGAGCTATTCAAAATCTTAACAAATGATGCAGTAAAAGTGCTACACTCAATTTGCCAGCAAATTTGGAAAACTCAACAGTGGCCACAGGACTGGAAAAGATCAGTTTACATTCCAATTCCAAAGAAAGGCAGTGCCAAAGAATGTTCAAACTACTGCACCATTGCACTCATTTCTCATGCTAGTAAAGTTATGCTTGAAATCCTACAAGCTGGACTCCAGCAGTTTGTGGATCAAGAACAACCAGAAGTACAGGCAGGATTTCGAAGAGGCAGAGGAACTACAGATCAAATTGCCAACATATGATGGATCATGGAGAAAGCTAGGGAGTTCCAGAAAAACATCTACTTCTGCTTCATTGACTATGCTAAAGCATATGATTGTGTGGATCATAACAAACTGTGGCAAGTAATTAAAGAGATGGGAATGCCAGACATCTTATTTGTCTCTTGAGAAACCTATTTGCAGGTCAAGAAGCAACAGTGAGAACTGGATACGGAACCACTGATTGGTTCCAAATTGGGAAAGGAGTACAGCAAGGCTGTATACTGTCGCCCTGCCTATTTAATTTATATGCAGAGCACATCATGAGAAAGGCAGGGCTAGATGAATCAAAAGAATTAAGATTGCTGGGAGAAATATCAACAACCTAAGATACGCAGATGATACCACTCTAATGGCAGAATGTAAAGAAGAACTAAAGAGCCTCTTATTGCTGGTGAAGTAGGAGAGTGCAAAAGTTGGCTTGAAACTTAATATTAAGAAAACCAAGATCATGGCATCCAGCCCTCTCAATTCCTGGCAAATATATGGGGAAGAAATGGAGGTAGTGACAGATTTTATTTTCCTGGGCTCCAAGATCACTGCACATGGGGACTGCAGCCAAGAAATTAAAAGACGCTTGCTCCTGGGGAGGAAAGCAATGGCAAATCTAGACAACACACTAAAAAGCAGAGATATCACCCTGCCAACAAAAGTGCGTATAGTCAAGGCTATGGTTTTCCCAGTTGCAATGTATGGCTGTGAAAGTTGGACCATAAGAAAGGCTGAGTGCCAAAGAATTGAGGCCTTTGAACTTTGGTGCTGGAGAAGACTCCTGCAAGTCCCTTGGACTGCAAAGCAATCAAACCAGTCAGTCCTAGAGGAGATCAACCCTGACTGCTCTTTAGAAGACCAGATCCTGAAGTTGAAACTCAAATACTTTGGCCACCTAATGAGAAGGAAGGACTCACTGGAGAAGAGCCTAATGCTGGGAAAGATTGAGGGCAATAAAAGAAGGGGATAACAGAGAATGAGGTGGCTGGATGGAATCACTGAAGCAGTAGGTGTGAGCTTAAATGGACTCCAGAAGATGGTAGAGGACAGGAGGGCCTGGAGGAATGTTGTTCATGGGGTTGCGATGGGTCAGACATGACTTCACAGCTAATAACAATCCTCTCCAGAGCACTAAGGGAAGCTTAAAAAATGAACAGTGCCCCCAACTGCAGAAATGAAGCCTGTTGCCTTTGATGTTCATCTTTCTGGAGTAGAGATTCAACTGAGTAGATGTGCATCCCTTGATCTTGTGGTGTTGGGGAAGGAATGCCAAATAATCAGTCAGTCTTGTCCATTTGATGTTCCATTTGATCCAAATCCAGACAGCCTCCTGATGCTGGATCAATACACAAGTAGGTTGAACAACATAGCCTGAGATACAAATCTGGATATTTTGTTTTATTTTTTTATTTTAATCCCATTTATATCCCGCCCTTCTCCGAAGACTCAGGGTGGCTTACAATCTAAGCACAAATTAAATGTGCTTAGCAATAGCCTTCATTCTATGTATATGCCTGCTTATTAGGGCTTTCGGCCCCCCCCCGCCCCAAATGTGGCATTATTACAAAGTCAGCTTATTGTCCCCAACAATCTGGGTCCTCATTTTACCTATCTCAGAAGGATGGAAGGCTGAGTCAACCTTGAGCCTGGTGGGATGCGAACCTGCAATAATTGCAGGCAGCTGGTGTTACTTAAGGAGGCATTAGCCCACTGCTCCACCAAGGCTCTTGCCTGATGGATTCAGAAACCAGTCATAGCAGGGTGTCCAAAATGTCTGTCTCCCTATGCAGAGTTTATTGCTTTTTATACAATTTTAACAAGCAGCAAAGAGTATTTAGCAACAGCATTGTTATTGGTGTATTCTCTTTGTCAATCTTTAAGAACATCCCAGCCAGGGTAGAGTCTCACATATCTTCATGATTCCTGGTGGTGTCTGGTGGTGCTAATTAGAGTGAACCCATAGACATATGAAGTAAACAGATACTGAGGCATTGCAGTTTGCTGCACACAGCCTCTACGTAATCTTTATATGACCTCTATCTCTACATCTCACTCTTTTTTGTTAGACAAGGTATGGTAAAAGGGGTGAGTGAAAGGGTATAATCAGGAGAGGAACATCCTTGCAGTTGCTTATACAGGGCATATACCTGACCCTGAGGCATTGTGGGAGGGGTGTTAGGGCAAAAAGTTGTGATAAATATATTGCAAAAGGAAGGAAGACACTGAACAAAACAGCACCCACCAATCAAAATAGCACAAATAATGACTAAATAATGTAGGACATTTCCCAATAAGCCTGTGGGCAACCAAGCCCAAAGGCTTTTCCACCAAGATCCTAAAGTATCTATTTTCAAATCAGAGGCCAAATTGTGTAAAATATTGGGCTGGTGCTGGATGGTTCATGATTCATTTGAAAGGTTGAAACAACACATTCCTTTGAAACTTTCAGAACCCAAATGCTGGTGCAGAAGCAAATAATCAATAGCAGTGTGATTTTGTAAAATAGTCTTTTGCAAAGCTTGAAGCTCGTGGTTGATTGCTGAAATAGCTGAAGAAGTAGCATTAATTGTTTTTTCCAAATTACATGCAACAGCGTTAATGTTAAGATGAGCGCAAGCAGCAAGCGCTGGCACACCCACTATACATATAGCCAATGCTACGTATTCTGCTTTATTAAGTAAAGCTGTTTCAGAGTCACAAGTGCTATCTAAGGTGACTCCATGTTGAGAATGGTTTGAGTGAATTTGCTGTTTGGAAAACAAAACAGGAATCAACCAGCTGAGACAACACTGTGCTTCACTAATATTAGCAGGAATGTAATTAAAAGTTTCTTGACCACATGTAAAAAACCATCCTTGCGGGAGCCAAACATGGGCAAAATTAAAGGAAGTCTCCTCAAAAGCTGTACAGTTTAAAACAGGTGAACTAATACGAAGACAGTGAGGTTTTTTACTTGAAGATGTACAATTAACTATTTTAGCACATGTTATATTCTCATGGACTGCTACTACTGGGGTGTGCAAAGCAGTTGTATCAGGGGGTGGATCATGGGCAGTCAACCCCCAACTGAATATAGTTAAAGTTTTCATGTAATAGAAATCTGCTCAAGTCAGTGAAGTTTTGAATTACTGCAGATGGGGTACAAACAGGGACCAAGCATGTAGAAAGCAAATTTTCCATGTCATACGATTCAGATAAGCAAAAGACATCATTTTGTGTGATGTTAGCCAGCTGCACCCATAGGTTTGTTTCATTCGCTGCTCAAGTGAGTGTTTGGGTGAGATGACAGCTGCTGTCACTAGAGGGCAGCAATTAACAATCAAACATAAATAAATGATGGCGTAAATAATACTTTTTTAACCTGTTGTGTTACCCATGACAAATTAGGTACCCGAGAGCCCTCCTTTTTTATTTGTTTGTGAAGACAGTCCTTAAAGGACTGATTAGCGCATTCCAAGATGGCTTGATCTGTGAAATTGTAGAGTAGCCCATGAGTAAGAACAATATTCCAGGTTTTACAAAATTAGAAAAAAGCCGATGAAGAATATAGGCTGGGCCGTTATCAGTTTTTAAAGAGGACGGTTTGCCTAAGGCAGTAATGGCTGAAAAAAGATGAGAAATAACATGATTAGCTGTTTTCCCTCATTGAGGTGTGGCCCAAAGTGCTCCTGAATAGGTATCAATAGATAAATGAATATACTTCCAGGGAGCCAAAGAGGGAACATGGGTGACATCCATTTGCCAGTTGATTAGAGGCAAAACCACAGGGATTAACTCCCATGTCCCCCGAGGGGGATGCCCCAGAACATTGGGGACAGAATGAAATAATCTGCTTGGCTTGGTCGAGTGGGATATGGCAAGCTTGTGCCAGCCCCCTGGCATTTTGATGGAAAAAAGAGTGACTGAAGAAAGGATCTGAAAACAAAGTGGGTAAAACATGAACAGCAGCATCAGCTGCCTTCAGAAAGAGGTCCAGGAAGAGACGAGTGACTGTGTATGTGAGAAACTAAGTATAAATGCTTTTGGTCTTGTAGTAGTTGCTGCAAAGTTAAAAACAGAGCCATGAGATTGGGGTCAATCCTGGGTGTGATGTAAGCACCTGGAAGATTAAAAATAAGTTGACACACATAATGAGAGTCAGAGATTAGATTAAAAGGCTGTTGAGAAAATGTATGAAAAGCTAAAATAGCAGCAGACAATTCTGAGCGTTGCAGGGACAACTGTATTGCAGTGTAGGACACCTTCCGGGTATCATCATGAGAATCCTTGTAAGCAATCGCTCCTCTCATTTGCCCACCATCTGAAAAAACAGTTAGAGCTTGCGAAAACAGAGAAGGCGAAAGCATTGGGCAGACAGGAAAAGAAGAAGTCATTAAACACCCAAGCCGAGGATCTTTAGGCAAATGATGTGCAGTACAGCCCACATAGTCAGTTAAAGCACACTGAAGAGATAAGTTATTCTGAAAATAAAATTGAAAATCAGATTTCAGAATAGGAAGAACAATATTAATCAAATTGGTCCCATTTCTATGGTAAGCTCAAGTGCATCTTAAAGTTATTAAGTCAGCAACGGCCTGGATATATGGCAAGACATTTTGAGATGGGGTATTAAATTTCACATCCACCCCCCTTCCTCAGACCAGAATTCTAAGCAGAGAAAAAAAAAACTGTTAAAACAACCAGCCCACCCCCTTCTTCTGTCTCTCTCTCACACTCTTAAAGGAACACAGTGGGGATGGGGGAAGAAAGAGACTGGAGGGGAAAAAGAAAAGGTTAAAGGAATTTTACAAAAATCTCACCACTAAAAAAAATAGCTTGCTCTCCTTCACATGCATTTTCCATAAATTCACTCACAGATCCCCCATAAAACTCTTCACATGCAAACACTTGCCATCGGTTTTCTTTTTATTTTACAACAATAAAAATCAGCAATTTACTATTCCTTTCACAGCCTGGGATGGGGGTGGGGGTGGGTGGGTTTTGAGGGCTAACACACACATATTTACACATCAGCAAATTAACTCATTCACGACCATTCCAACTGCCTGCATAAACAATTTCACATACAAAAAATTCATTTCATACTTTCTCCAGGCAAACCAATCACTATTATTATAATTTTGGGGAGCTGTTCACAACCAATGAGCTCCTTGTTCCAAATCTCTTTTTGTTTGTTTGTTTGTTTTTAAATAAGGCCTTTTTGTTTATTGTTATTAGAAGGGGGTTTGACCCTCTTCCAAGTCTTGGAATAACACAGAACAACACAGACAGATATATATATATATACACAAATACTAATAAAACAACATTCATTTAGACATATGGTTTGTCCTGCAGGAAGCGAGAAAAATCAGGAGGTGATTCCAACCAAACATGATTTTATAGGGCCCTTTAACCATCTCCCATTTTTCTCACCATTCCAAGTCCAAGCTTAATGTTCCAAATGTCCAAATATATATATAACAAAACAAAACAAAACACACATCAATTTGGAGTTTGAGGCCAAAATAGGCCTCCCCTTTTAATTAAAAGGAGGAGAACATTTATGGTTACTTACAATTTATCCCACCAACTTCAAAAGACAGTGGGGAAAGACTAAAAGGAATATTGAACCTGGGGTCTTTTGCAGGTGTGAAGGGGGAGGTGTCTTCACCTCTGACAAAAGGAATCGAATAGTCCAAAGAGCCAGATTAAAAGAAAAAGACAGGGGGAAAAAAATGCTTTCATTTCCTTGAAACTTCTTTTATTTTCTTCGATGGCTTACGCTGTTATCAGATCAACTAGCCAACCGGAGGTTTACAAAGTTTTTCAAAGTTGCCTTCTTGAAGATGATTTCGGGGGAATAATTTTTATTTGATCATAATCAGGCAAAGGTTTTGTGGTCAATTGTTGTCCTGCCAAAGCATCAGAGCCAAATTTTTCCACTGCATGACGGCATTGAAACCATAGATGTAATATCTGTACTGGAGCCTGGGCTCAAGATGTAAAGTATGCCCTATCTTTGCCCAATCCTGTAAATGGAGCATCCCACGCTCTGGATACCAGGGAGAATGTTTCCCTATCTCCCCAACCAGCTTCCTTATGTCTGCCTCAGGTGCTGTAACACCTGACTTTTGTAACAGGAATCGAAGTTCCTGTACATGTTGTTGCTGTTGTTGAGATAGATTGCAACCCATACTTACCTCTGAGGTGTCCCAGAGGATGAAGGTGCACCTTGGGGTCTATTCCAGACAAAGGTAAGTATGTTGGGTGTTGCTTCCCCTGGAGGGTTGTCCCTGGTTCAAGTCCCTGTTTGGGTGCCAGATGATGGATTCAGAAACCACTTATAGCAGGGTGTCCAAAATGTCTGTCTGCCTATGCACAGTTTATTGCTTTTTATACAGTTTGAACAGGCATCAAAGAGTACATAGCAACAGCATTATTATTGGTGTATTCTCCTCATCAATCTTTAAGAACATCCAGCCAGGGTAGAGTCTCACATATCTTGATGGTGCCTGGTGGTGCCTGATGGTGCTAATTAGGGTGAGCTCATAGACATATGAGGTAAACAGGTACTGAGGCATGGCAGTTTGCTGCACACAGCCTCTACGTAACCTTTATATGACCTCTATCTCTACAATTGCCATTATATCACTTCTGAAATGTTGGAATCTAATGTTTGATATAGTTGCTTTCCAGATCAGCATCATCGAGAATACTATCTATGACAAAGCAGGATACATGTTAAGCTTGGAATTGATTGTAACTCTTTTTGTAATAGAATGGCTTTGTTAGTGTGATCATATGTGTTATTATGTTGAATTATATTATTCTATATCTTAAGGCCTTTTGATTCCTTTGAATGGATTCACTTTAAATACTCATTTTTATTTATATATTTATTAAACCCATCACATTGTTACAGACATAATGTATATAGTATATGGATAATGTTTTATGGGCTGGCTGCTTTCTGCTGCAGTACTTGATTTTTTTTTTAAAAAAAATATGTTTACACAAGACTTTGATGATCCTATGATGAACTAAATGCTTGGTCTGTTGATTAAAAAACCCTTAGGGTAGATACAATTAACAAGTTGGATAAAGGTTTTGTTGTAGTTTTGGAAGCAGAAGGCAGAAAAATGATTGAACAAAGTATCTGAGGACCTTAATTCAATTTTAATGCTAGTCACAGTCGCTCAGAGGAAAAGCTGCTTATATATGTTTTTTCTACATTGCAAGTACATAACCATCCTTATGGCATTAAAATAATTTCCCCCTTAAGGAACCCGTAAAGGTTAAAAGCCTATAGATGTGACTGGGAAGAAAGATCAAATATATTTTAAATGTTAATTTTCTTATGGTCCCGTTAAAATCAATTCTTCAATGGATTTATATTCCCAAATCTGTTTTAAATTAAGTTGTACTTCTTAATTTTGTTAAAGTATCTATTTTTTGTAGACTTTCTTAAAGGCACAATGTAAGAAACAGGATTGAGACTGCATACACCAAGACTCATTTGTGTATATAGAATCAGCAAACTCAAAGGTTTACATTCAACTCAGCTACAAAACTTTGCAAATAAAGTAGTTGTGTTATCTTCTTTATAAAGAATAATCTTTCATTAGACATGTCTTATATTCAAAGGTTGACAAAGGCAAGAGAAAAGAGATCCTGAAATTGCCATTAGCATTAACATGGACAAAGGAGTGAAAAAACACACAAGGAGAACCTTGTCTCAGTCTTCTCCACTATCATGAGATGTTCTTACTTAAATAATTGTATTTAATTCTAGAATTGCATATAAATTAATACACAGTTTGTGAACAATGTGTAAGTGGAAGCAAAATGTTCATTCTTTACTTATTAAAAAAAATGACCTTCACATGATCTGTGGTGATCTAGTTTGAAAAGGAAATGGGTTCTTTTTCACAGATGTGGTGGATCATATCCAGGAGAAAATGTTCATGTAATTGACTAATGGTATATAAATGGTTTAAAATTGCTTAGACGGGCCCCTTATTAAAAAAAACTCACCATGGAAAACAATATGGCTAAATTTCATATAGTCAGCTTCTGTATGACTTGTTTCTCAGAAAATGAATAGCTGTTTTTATCAAGTTACTGTGGCATATACACCTTAAATGTATTAAAGTAGGAATGTAGCTGGCACGGAATTTGGCACCATAGATGAAGTAGTGTAGACCTGGAAACTAGTATGTGTTGTTTGAGAAAGTATCAGAAGTGTACAACTGCTTGGAATGTGACCTTGGTATTGCTTCTTATATTTGAAAGGATGGAACTGTGCTTTGGAGTCACATGACTGGACAAAATAGATAAGTCTTTTGTTCCAGCAAATTATAAAACACAATGGAAAATGTGAAGAAAGTTAGTGCAGAGGATGGTAGGGTACCAAAAGTGAGATATTCTCAGCATTTAGAGAATGAATAGCAGAAATGACTAGAAAAACGCTGCTGCTTGCCTCACTCCCATTAATGCATGGATTTCTATTTCTTTGTTCTTTATTTTCTGTTATACTCTTGCTGCCTTCTTCCTTTACTTCCACATTTTCTGATAAACTAGTTAGCAGCAGTAGTTATGCATCTTGCCACTAACCACTAGCCCTGAGAACAGCAGCAGTGATATACCATACCCAAGTGCAGCATGGATAGGGCCAACACTGGTTTCTCCTCAGAAGTAAGGGAGGACAGCAAAGAAGAGAGGAACAGAAAAGGTAAAGGAGCTGTATTCAATGGCAGGGGAGAAAGGCAGACAGGTAGAGAGGAATGAGGCAGGAAAGATAAAGAACTTTATTACCTGGTGCCCAGCTGTGTGGCAACAGCAATGCCCGAGCTGCTCGACACCCTCTCAGGGTTGGCGGTGGAATTCCCCATGCTCATAGTTCTGGGTGACTTCAATCTGCCTTCCCTGGGAGGGTCATCAGAGTTAGCCCGGGAGTTCATGGCTTCCATGACAGCCATAGACCTGACCCAGGTAATTCAAGGCCTGACTCATGTGGGGGGTCACACTCTCGACCTGGTGTTCCTGTCTGGACAGTGGTTGGATGATTTGGGAGGGGGTTCACCAGTCATTACTCCCCTGTCATGGTCCGACCATCATCTCCTGCGGCTGGTCTTCCGTTATGTCACCCCCCGCCGCTGGGCGGTGGAACCAACTAGATGGACCCTAATGGACCCTGAACGGTTCCAGATGGTGCTTTGGTCTATACTCATCGCCCTCACTCACAGCTCAGTTGATGCCTTGGTGGATGCCTGGGAAAAGGTGGCCACTGAGGCACTCAACTGTGTCGTACCCTTGCGACCTCTGATCCAGCGCAGATCCCTTTGGGCTCCATGGTTTTCTGCAGAGCTCTGGGAGATGAAGCATCGGAGATGGGGTCTAGAGAGCAGTTGGAGGTCCAGCCGTTCCGAATCTGACCGATTGCAGCTAAGAACCTTTATAAGGTCTTATCTTGCTGCGATGTGGATGGAAAGGGCTAATTACTTCGCTGCCCTCATCACGTCCGCAGATAATCACCCGGCCGCCCTGTTTAGGGTGACTCACTCCCTTCTTAACCAGGAGGTGAGGGAGGATCCCTTACAGGGACGGGCTGAGGAGTTTAGTCATCATCTGATGGACAAAATCGCTCAGATCCAGGGTGGCTTGGACTCTGACTGGGAGGAGTCTGATGCGGAGGAATCAGACGGTCTTGAGCATGTTATCTGGACTGAGTTCGATCCTGTTTCCCCTGACGATGTGGACAGGATCATGGGGAGGCTGAGCTCCACCACCTGTTTGTTGGATCCGTGCCTCTCCTGGCTGGTTTATGCAGCCCGGGAGGGGACACGAGACTGGTTCCAGGCAGTAATAACTGCTTCTTTGAAGGAGGGTGTCTTCCCCGCTGCCTTGAAGGAGGTGGTGGTGAGACCCCTCCTCAAAAAGCCTGCCCTGGACCCGGCTGTTTTAAATAACTATCGTCCAGTCTCCAACCTTCTCTTTCTGGCAAAGGTTGTTGAGAGTGTGGTGGCGCATCAGCTTCCTCTGTTCCTGGAGGAAACTGATTATCTGGACCCGTACCAATCGGGTTTCAGGCCCGGGCACAACATGGAGACGGCATTGGTCATGCTGGTGAATGATCTCTGGCGGGCTCGGGACAGGGGTTGTTCCTCTGTCCTAGTTCTATTAGATCTCTCAGCGGCTTTCGATACCATCGACCATGGTATCCTATTGCAGTGTCTCAGGGGGTTGGGAGTGGGAGGCACCATTTTACGGTGATTCTCCTCCTATCTCCTGGGCCTCTCGCAGTCGGTGTTGACAGGAGGGCAGAGATCCACCCCGAGGCCTCTTGTTTGTGGAGTTCTGAGGGGTCGGTTCTCTCGCCCCTCCTGTTCAACATCTATATGAAGCCGCTGGGTGAGATCATTCATGGTTTCGGGGTGGGGTATCATCAGTACACTGATGATACCCAACTTTTTTTCTCTACCCCAAACCAACCCAGTGATGCCCTCGCCGTGATGTCCCGTTGCCTGGAGGCGGTCCAGGTCTGGATGGGGAGAAACAGGCTTCGTCTCAATCCTGCCAAGACTGAGTGGCTGTGCATACCAGCATCTCGGGTTAACCAGACTATTCCACCTTTAACGATGGGGGGTGAGGTGTTACCTCCCCATTGATAGGGCTCACAACTTGGGCGTCCTCCTGGATTCATGGCTCAATTTTGAAGATCATATAGGAGCCGTGACCAGGGGGGCTTTTGCCCAGGTTCACCTGGTGCGCCAGTTGCAACCCTATCTGGACCGAGATGCCCTACGCACAGTCACTCATGCGCTCGTGACCTCTCGTTTAGACTACTGCAACGCTCTCTACATTGGGCTGTCCCTGAGGACCACTTGGAGGCTTCAACTGGTGCAGAATGCAGAATGCGAGTTGTGATGGGGGTATCCCGATACTCCCATGTAACACCTCTACTCCGCAAGCTGCATTGGCTTCCGGTTGCCCTCCGGGTGAGATTCAAGGAGCTGGTGATGACCTATAAAGCCCTAAATGGCTTGGGTCTGGGATATCTGAGGGAACACCTGCTGCCAGCATCAAGTTCCCTTCGTCCAGTGCGCTCACACAGGGAGGGTCTTCTCAGGGTGTCGCCGGTAAAAGACTGCTGGCGGATAACACCCAGGGGGAGGGCCTTCTCAGTGGGTGCGCCTGCCCTCTGGAACCAGCTGTCCTGGAGCTTAGGACTTCCCCCAACCTTCGTTCATTTCACTGGGACCTGAAGACCTGGCTCTTTGAGCTCTCCGGCCTGGGCTGAGAATTTTTAACTGGGGTTTTTATTTTTTTAGGGATTTGATTTAATCTTTTTAAATTCTTTTTAACTTTTGTATTAATTTGGTTTTAAATACCCTATAAACTGCCCTGAGTCCTTCAGGAAAGGGTGGTATATAAATCCAATAAAATAAAAATAAATAAAATAAATTAGCAGATTACTTATAGAATGTTGTGGTGGAATGCCCAGAATCCTAGACCTGGAAAGAAAAAATAGTTGACTGCTAGGAAAGTGTTATTTTGAGGGTAGCTGAAGAAAAATGGTCATATAATCCTATAACTCAGGAGTGTCAAACTGCCAGCCCATGGGCCAGATGCATCATAGTGAAACTGTGCCCACCCTATTGCCTGCAATGGCAAAAAAAGTTGTGTTACGTCACGACACGTCATGTGATATTGCGAGTTTGACTTCCCTGCTATAACTGGATGATAGAAGGCAGTTCCAAAACAGGCCAGCAAAACTCTCGAAGGCTGCTTTGTGTAAAAGAGAATGTTTGCAAATAGGAGGGCATGTTCCCTGTTCTGAAAGCACTAGATTCCTCCTGGATCACATTGATTTATCTTTGCCTTCTTTCAATTACAGGGTAATACTTATTGTGAGTACATGTCCTGGACATAAGTTACATGTTTAAGTGTGCACCTTAGATGAGTACCTTAAGTCCTAAGAAAATTATTTTGTGTTATATTTTGTGGAGCTGAGCAGCTTAGAGCCGTCTTTCAGTGGTTCCGTGCCATGGGACTTGGATTAAGGAGAGACAAATATAAGATTGGGGTTCCGTCCACAGAATTCTTTGGGTTTAGAATCGATGCTGAGGGCATCCATCCTGTAGAGTCAAAGCTGAAAGCTCGGGTTAAAGTTAAGGGTGAAGCCACTTTATTGGTGAAATTTAAAGGGTTTTGGGGGCACCTGGATGTCAAAGTAGTAGAGGGCCAAAGAATAAGTCTTATAGGACTTGATTGGTTTGAGGCTTTGGGAATTCAAATAACAGGCATTAACTGGACACAGACAGCAGATCTCAAGGCTGTTTGTGAGGAATTTGCGGATGTGTTCAAGTCAAAACTAGGAACTTATACTGGGCCACCCATCTCTTTTAAGTTGGATTCTAATGTTGTTCCGATAAGAGTCAAACCTCGCAGAGTTCCTTTCACCTTAAAACATAAAATCGATACTGAAATCGATAAGTTAATAGAGCAAGGTGTATTGCAGCCTGTTGATAGAGGGGAGTGGGAAACTCCTATTTTCACCCCCCACTAAAGCCCAACGGAGAGATTTGCATTTGTGCAGACTACAAATGCACGATAAATAAAGCCTTAAAACAACATGCGTACATGGTCCCGATAGTTAGCCATATTTTAGCCTCTTTGCAAGGGGGAACCATTTTTGTTAAACTTGATTTAGTGCAGGCGTATCAGCAGCTGCTGGTAGATGAGACCACAGCCGCGGCTCAAACTATAGAGGAGCACTCAATGCTCATAGAGGAGCATTCAAAGTCAAATGCTTGCACTTGGAGTTAGTGTTGCACCAGACATTTTCCAAGGAATTATGGAGCACACACTTAAAGGAATTCAGGGTGTCTGTCCTTATTTTGATGATGTTCTCATTGCCGGGGAATCCCCAGAAGTATTGGCTAATAGGCTCAGGGCTGTGTTACAAAGGCTATGTGATGTGGACCTCAAGTTAAAGAAAAACAAATGTAATATTGGGGTTTCTTCAATGGAATTCTTAGGTTTCCGTATTGATGCTAGTGGGATTCACCCTGCTGAGTTGAAAGTTAAGGCCATCAAAATGGCTCCTAGGCCACAATCAAAGGCAGAACTGCAAGCATTTTTGGGCCTCCTGAATTTTTATCACACATTTCTACCTCATAAGGCTGCAATAGCTGAGCCCCTCCACAGGTTACTTGATTAAAAAAGCCCCTTGGAAGTGGACTGAATTACATGAAAAAAGTTTCCAGGATCTAAAGGCCCTCCTTTCAGAGAAGTCCACTGTAACTCATTACATTGAGTCCAAACCTCTATGTCTTGCATGTGATGCATCTCCCCACACTGAGAAGAATGGGGAACAAGTTCCTACAGTATTGCATTCTATTCTAGAACCTTATCTGCTGCTGAGCGTAATTATGCACAGATCAATAAAGAAGCCTTAGCCATAGTGGCTGGAGTCAAAAAATTTCATGATTATTTTTATGGCAGGGATTTCACTGTCTTCACAAACCCCTTTTGGGCTTATTCAGCACTGATAAGCAAACTCCCCACATACTGTCTCCAAGAATGTTGAGATGGTCTATATTTTTGGCTGCTTATAGATTCAAGTTATTTCACAACCCTGGGAAGGAAATGGGCCATGCAGATGTCATCACTAGATTACCACTCCCACTAATGGATCCTGACCCAGCCCCTGCTGCTAAAATATTGTCTATTCAGGATTTACCTGAGTTTCCCCTCCACGCTGGGGGATATTGCTGCTGAGACTGCTACAGATAAACTTCTGAGAAGAGTATTGTCATGGGTACACACGGGCTGGTTGGAAAAAAGTCCAGGCCCTGAGTTCCAAAGTTATTTTGTCAGGAGACATGAATTGTCTGCACATAAGGGTTGCATATTATGGGGCAACAGAGTTATTATTCCCACAACTTTGAGGGACAGAGTCTTACATTCCTTACAGCAGGGCTGTCAAAGTCAATTTCATTGAGGGCCACATCAGCATTGTGGTTGCCCTCAGAGGGCCAGGTGGGTATGGCCTGGGTGAGTGTGGCCTACTGGGTGGGCGTGGCTGAAGTGCTTAAGGCCTACTGGGTGGGTGTGGCTAGAGTGCGTATGGCCTACTGGGTGGGCGTGGCTAGAGTGCGTATGGCCTACTGGGTGGGCGTGGCTAAAGTGCTTAAGGCCTACTGGGTGGGCATGGCCAGCTCTACATCTTTTGCATCAAGGGGGCCTATGGGGGCCTGGGCAGGAGTGGGACAGATCTGAGGGTCTCTGGCAGGAGGAGGGTCTCTGGGCCAGGGCCAAGGCAGTGGGGGCCATTCCCTCACTGTTTCCAGGATGGCTTCATGGGCCGCATGAAACCACTTCGCGGGCCTGATCTGGCCCCCAGGCCTTGTGTTTGACATGTCTGCCTAACATGAAGGCCATCCAGGCATTGTACGGATGAAAGATTTGGCTAGAAGCTACTTGTGGTGGCCTGGCCTGGATAAGGCTGTGGAGAATCAAGTCCATGGTTGCTATACCTGCCAGATGTCTAAGCCTGAAATGCCTTAGGCCCCAGTTCATAGGTGGAAGCAAACACATACCCCATGGTCCAGGGTTCATATAGACTACGCTGGGCCTTTCAAAGGACAGCTTTTTATGGTAGTAGTGGATAGCCACTCAAAATGGCTGGAAGTAGTTCCAGTCCCTAATATGACTACTGCTAGGACCATCCAGATGCTGAGAAAACTTTTTGCAACACATGGGTTGCCTGATGTTTTGGTTTCTGATAATGGGGCTCAATTCACTGGTGCTGAGTTTCAGGCTTTTCTCAGAGCTAACCTCATCAGAAATGCTACGTCTGCACCATTTCACCCCTCTACGAATGGACAAGCTGAATGCATGGTGAGGACAACAAAGGAGGTGCTCAAGTGCATCATCACAGGTGACTGGCATCAGAGACTGGCAGATTTCTTGCTCTGTCAACACACTACACCATGCACAGCTACAGGAAAAAGTCCTGCTGAGCTTTGTTGGGGATGGCGATTGATTACTAAACTGGACAGGTTGCATCCAGACAGAATGGCATTCAAAGCCTCTAAACCAAAACCCCCAAGTGGGCTGCAAACAGGTGATTGGGTTTGGGCCAGAAATTATGGGCCTGGAAACTTGTGGGTTTCTGGTCATGTGGTCAAAGAATCTGGACCCCTATCTTACAAAGTGGGGTTGGAGGGAGGGCGACTGGTCAGAAGACATATTGACCAACTTAGAAAAAGTCACTAAGTGAGGACTATGGCACAAGTCCCTCCTGAGGTCCTCAAGCTAGCATCCAGGCCAGCTCACACCACTGGGTTGAGGTTTTCCTTCCTCAGTGAAACTTGATCCAGAAGAGGAACATGGCAGCTCAGAAGTGCAACATGGAACCCCTGACCAGGCAAACCAGCCAAATGTTTGCGACTATTGTGCCTACTCTGCAAAACAGTCCGACTCTGGGTTGGGCCCACCAGAAGAGGCCAGCCAGGTAACTCAACTCCCCTGGACACAGGAGCTCAGGGGGACAATGGTCTACCCAGCCCACTGGGTGAGTTGGTAGACCACAAGGTGACTGGAGCCCCTAGGGATTCATCCAGACCACATAAAACCCCAGCATATCTTAAAGATTATGTTGTAAAATAAAGTGATGTGTAATTATATAACAATTTGCCACTATCTACAGAAATTGGGGGTGCATTGTAACTACTGTAAGACATGCTCATTGCGACGTTGTTTTATCTCTTGTAGTATATTGCATAGACATATATTGCATAGACATTCTTTAATTTCCTTGTAGTGCACTCTACTGGGCACATCTGAGAAGGTCATGTAACGATTCCTAACTGCCTTAGCTTTACAAAACATCACATTTATTATTGTTTAATATTATTTAAGTTGGCCCTTGACAATCGTCAAGGGTATTAAAGTCTGATCTTAGGAGGGAGGGATGTTATGTACTGGGCTTTTGGAATATCACCATGTGTTTGCTGGAGAACTAACGGTTCTCCAGCAACTCAGACAGGACGTCTCCAGTCCTGCTATTGGTCAACTTTGAGCGGTAAGTATAGCTTCAATCCGATTGGTTAATACCATAGGGCCTGGCTATATATTGAGGCAGGGTGACTCCAATCTCTCAGTGCAGTTTCTGATTAAATAAAGTATGTGTTTGTCTGTACTCCTCTGCGTGTTCTCGTTCCTGCTCATCAGAGCCCATGACATAATAATATGTATATTGTAACAGTTGCTAGCTGACCCAGATTGGTTGTCTCCAGCTGGCTAAGTAGGTCTTTGGGCAGGAAACCTATGCTTCAAACCTATTGGTCGCTGCCTGTAGACCAACCATATAAAGAGCTGTGTTGCAGTTTCCTTGTTGCTTCTGTTATGTTCTGACCTTCAATAAAGCCTGTTGCTGTTTTGAACCTTCCGTCTCCCTCAATGCCTGCAAAGAACCAGCTACACAACAGTAAGGCTGGGAGGGAAAAGTCAAGAATGGCAGCTTTGATTATTATTGTAGAAAACAGCCTATGCAACTTGTGAAAGTTTTTCTCTTCATTAAAAAAAATGTGTCAGAGGACATCAGAGAAGAGATATGTGCATGTGATTGAGAAAAATCTCAATGCATAAAATAAATAACAAAATGCAAAGGAGAGATTGTAGATGATATTGAGCAAGTTGACTGTTGCTTACCTTTTGTCAGCAAGAAATCAAGAATGCAAAATCTCCCTTCCAAAAGCAGTGCTGATTGTTTGACATTGTGCCTAAATTTATTTGCTGTCTTCAAAGAAAGACATCTCACATATATTATTTAGTTAATAAAAATAGGGAAAACCAGGCATTTTAAATATGTGTACTTTCATCCAGCATGAACAGCTTGGAACTGAGTTGAAAAGAACTTGGGTGTTTCTCTTTTTAAATATAAATGGTGTAACTGGCATAAGTGGTGATACTTGATTATAACCATTTTTTGTTGTGAATATAAGCCACTATTAGCACTTTGTCAACATTTGTGGAGACTTTAAAGAGCATTGAGTGAAATATAAAAATAATCATTTTGGTATTTATTTTTGTAAGATTTGTATCCCACTTACCCTTCAGGATGAAAGATCTTTGCTTCCATGATTCAGAGAAGATTAAAATCTGAGTTTCCCTGGTGCCAGTCACACATTAATCACTATGCTGAACTCTCTGGGGTTTCTCTGAACAATTCAGATTTGAATTGTTCTTTTGTTATTATTTCTAACATTAAAAAATCCTTTTAAAATAACTGTATTCTATATTTCTCACCTAAATGAGAGCTCTGAACTACTATCATAAACATCTGATGTCACCTATCCACAGCAATATTGTTCAACAACCTTAGCTATCTAGTATTATAATATAATCCTGTTTCCTGCAATTTTAATAGATTCATTTACATAATAGGAAGAGGCAGAAGAAAAAGATAAGAAAAGAGTGAAATAGTGCTGAAATGTCCCGGAATATTTTATTTTATTATTTATTTTATTCTGATATTTTAGGGGGGGAAATATCAAATATTAAATAATAAAATAGCTGATTTTTGGATAGAAATAAATCAGACTGGATTACAAAATCAGTTTTGTGTTAAAATAGAATTTCTTATGTGTTGGAACAAGTTACAAATAAAATCTACAAATAAAATCTGAGGAAAAACATCTATTTTATGACAAAATATTATGCAACTCAAAGCTATTATTCATCAGTATCTGTCAGAATCCATTTATATTTCATTTCTAACTATCTCTTCTGATCTAAAACCAAATCCCACCTTTCCCTGGATTCTGCCATACTCCCAAGTGGGAGAGGGGATATGCATGGGGCTTTTATTGCTTTCACTTCCTCTATTAACCACAATGTAACCTATTGTTTATTCACCTGTCTGCTATCCATTACAATGTAACAAATTGCCTCAATCATGGAAAACAGCCTTTATATCGCTGATTCCGAAGGAAGATCAAGATATTACCCAAGCTAAAAATTATAGGCCAATATTGCTTTTAAACACTGATTATAAGATATTTGCAAAAATTTTAGCAAATAGATTAATGAAGGTAATGCAGCAAATGACTCATAGTGACCAAACAGGATTTATAAGTGGCAGACAAATGAAGAATAATGTGAGACATATTGTCAATTTACTGGAATTTTTGGAAAGAAATAACCAGGTCTCTGCAGCGCTGATCTTTTTGGATGCTGAAAAAGCTTTTGATCAATTGGACTGGCAATTTTTATTTAAGGCATTGGAGAAAATGGAGTTTGGGGATAATTTTTTACAACCTATTAGGGCAATATATCAGAAGCAAACAGCTCAAATAATAGTTAATGGTAGTTTGACAGAAACATGTAATATTGAAAAGGGCACAAGACAAGGGTGTCTGTTGTCACCTTTGTTGTTTGTTTTAACATTGGAAATATTATTGATTAAGATACGAGATTCAAATAAAATTAAGGGAATTAAAATAAGAGATCAAGATTATAGATTGAGAGCGTTTGCGGATGACTTGGTTATTACATTAAGTCAGCCGACTTACTCAGTTGTAGAATTGATGGAGATAATAACATTATATGGAAAAGTTTCTGGATTTAAGATAAACACGCAAAAAACTAAAGTATTGTCTAAAAATATGACCATAGAACAAAAGGTTGTTTTAGAAGAGTTAACGGGATTTGAAATAGTTAAAAAGATTAAATATTTGGGAGTATATCTTTCGGCTTCAAATGTAAAATTATACAAAAATAATTATGAATTGTTATGGTTAAAAATACAAAAAGAGTTAGATAGTTGGAAAAAATTACAATTATCCTTATTGGGAAGAATTGCAGCAGTAAAAATGCATGTTTTGCCAAAGTTTTTATTTTTGTTTCAAATGATACCTATACTTAAAAGAGATTCAAACTTGGAGGAATGGCAGAAAGGTATTAACAAATTTGTTTTGGCAGGGAAAAGACCGAGAGTTAAATTTAAGATAATGCAAGACGTGTGTGAAAGAGGTGGTCTTAAAATACCCAATTTTAAATTATATTATGAGGCTGCTGCTTTATCATCATTAGTGATTGGTTTAATCTAACACAAGAGAGATTATTGAATATTGAGGGTTATGATTTTTATTTGGTTGGCATGCATATTTATTGTATGATAAGAAGGTGGATAATGTTTTTAAGATACATATATTAAGGTATGCTCTGTTGCGAGTATGGAAAACGTATCGACATAAGTTAAACTATAAAATATCAATTTGGGCAATACCTAAACATTCAATAGAAAATATAAATGTGGGATTTAAACATGATGTGATTACATATAAAGAAATTTTAAGGATAGAAAGGAATGTATAGTAATTAAAGCCATATAATATTTTAAAAGAAGAAAAGATTGTACAAACTTGGTTTCAGTATGGGCAGTTACAAGCAAGATAGAAAGAAGATCAGAAAGTTGGTATCTCGATAACTGATGGAAATTTGGTAAAACAAATTAGAGGTCAAGGTCAAGCACATAAAAGAAGGATATATAATGCACTGATAGAAATTGACTCAGAAATGGAATTTGTTAAAGACTGTATGATAAAGTGGGCCCAGAATTTTCAGGAGGTTATAACAATGGATACTTGGGAAAAGATTTGGGTCAGAAATGTAAAATTTGCACAGGCTCAAAATTTAAGAGAGAATTTTTATAAAATGTTTTATAGATGGCATTTAGAGCCTAAAAAATTAACAAGTATGTATCCGAACTGCCAGCCCAAATGTTGGAGGTGTGGTTGTGAGGATGCAACGTATTATCATATATGGTGGACTTGTAAAAAAGTTAAAGATTTTTGGATTAAAATTTGGTGGAATATGCAGAAGATATTTAAGAAAAAGATAAGGTTTTCTCCACAGCTATTTCTCTTGGGTATTATTACAGATTGTACTGTAATAGTTACTAAATTGATGTTGAATTTAATTACGGCAGCAAGACTCTTAGTAGCGCAATATTGGAAGAAGGAGGAACTGCCTACTATAGAAGAGTGGACTTTGAAAGTTTCAAACCTGGAGGAAATGGCAAAGATTTCAGCATATTTGAAAGAACAAATGCAACAGAGATACATTGTGGAATGGAGAAGATGGATCGAATACATTCAGAATAAATATGGGACTAAAAAGTTTCATTTAGCATTTGAATAAGTATTAGTTTTATATGATGTATTATTAGTTATTCATTATTTGTCAGTAATTTAGTTATGTTTTAGGGGAGTTAAAGTGTGATAGAATTTAATGTGTTTTTTTTAGTTTGTTAGCATATTTTAGTTTAAGTTTGTAAAGTCTATACCCTGTATTCAGCTCTGGGAAGTCAGGGGGGGGAGGGTAAGGGGGTAAGGGGGAGGGGAGGAGGAGGGAGGGAGTTTATGTATTTAAAAATGTATTGTAAAAACTTTTCAATTAAAAAAAAAAACAAATTGCATCCTATACTATGCATATCTCTGAACTTCTCTCTTACCGGGCAGCTAGAAAAAGGGAGGGGAAAGAGATACAAACCTCCAGGATCTGGTTTATTTCTCCATTCTCAAAAGGAGATGTGAAGAGCTGTGGAATGACCATGCTGCAAATGGAACCAGATTGATGTTATCTTCCCTTTCCCATGATGGACTTATCACCTGGGGATTGGCTGGTCTGAACCGCCTGGATGAACTGTGGGGTGGGGTTTGCTTAGGGACACTTTAAAATATTGATCTGTAAGAGAATCCCTCAGAGCCTGTCTATTATGCCTGCTATCTTCTGTTTTTAATAAAAGCTCCTACTTGGAAGAAACTGTTTCCAAGAGTTCTGCTTTCTTAAGATGTGGGCTTGAAATAGGTCCTGACAGTATCCTTACATTTCTTCACCAGGCATTAGTTGTTATGAATCATTGAGATTACTCTTGCTGATTGGATGAATGGTCACCAACTTCTCCATTGACATAAACTGACAGTTTGTTTACAACATAGAAAAGATCCTCCAATAAAAGCTGCATTATTATTGATTCTCCCAGGAAATATTACTAGTGTTTTGTTTTGTTCAAGCTAATCTGACATTAATTAGACTTTTCTACCTTTCATGAGACATATTTCAGAAAGTCTTCTTTACATATCAGGCCAACTAGATACACTATTTAAAATAATTGATAGGCACAAAGTTTAGAAATATGTTATCATTAACAGATTTACTCACTGTTGTATTGGAAGGGAATTTAAGAAATTACCATATGCATCCTAGTTTGGCTATATAGTGAGAAAGCCTTGAATGTACAGTTCATTCCTTTTGATATTATGCTTTTATTATGCTATTTTACTTCCCTGTTTAATCAGATTTAGGAGCCAGACTTATTTTATTTCCACAATTTATTATCTGATCAGAATGACACAAATGGTGCTATATTTGAAGGGATTGATTCTTTCATCTTAGTTCTATTGTTTTATTGGGCCTTACTGCTGATTTTTACTTTATTACCATACTTACTTATTTATTCATCATCTTGATACAACCACAACAAAACCTTAAAAATATTATTTAACATTGCATTCAGACCAACTATCTAGTTTAGGGGTCTCCAACCTTTCTGGGTTTGGGGCCCGGTAGGAGAGGGAGGTGCCTTATGTACACATGCACAAACATGAATGTGGCCATTTGCAAACCCGGCTGTGAGCATGCATGTGAGACTCTCAATGACAGCAACACCTGTTGAGGCTTGTGGCAATTCTACCACTGGTTTGTGCTGCAGCCAGCCTGCTGCTTGCAACACTGCTGCCACCCATGCAACACTAACAATGCTGCCACCACCTGCACAATATTCACAGCAATGGTGGCACAAAGGGGGTGTGAGCAGATGCACATGCACATGTGCACTGCCCAGTTACTTGCATGGCCCATAGGTTGGGGACCTCTGATCTAGTTGTTTAGAAATGGCTCAATAGCCATCTGCCCTGTTTCAGATTTCAAGTTCACAGATACACAGTTACACAACTTACCCATTGGCACTCCATCACTGGAGATTTTTAAGAAGATACTAGACATTCACCTCTCTGAGATGGTATAGGTTCTCCTGCTTGAGCAGGGGGCTGCACTAGAAGACCTCCAAGATCTATTCTATTCTATTCTATTCTATTCTATTCTATTCTATTCTATTCTATTCTATTCTATTCTATTCTATTCTATTCTATTCTATTCTATTCACTAAATGATTCTGGCCTGAGACCATCTTGTCTCTGTACATTTCAAAATAAAAATAGCTTTCAATTATTAAATATATATTTCATTAAATTTAAATTGTTTATTTATGAAGCTTAGCATAGAATAGACATTCAGTGCCTTGTCCATTTTAATGGAGAAATGCATCAAACATCTCAGCATTATTTATAGCTGCATAAACTGTTCATTCTGTGTATTTGATGTGACCTTTTCTAACCTTTCAGCAGCTTTAATTGCGATACTCAGGGCAAATTTCTTGGTTGCCACTTTGTGAGATGAGCAACAAGCATGTGCCTAAAGCAGTTTCTGACCTATAAGTGCAACATTAACATCAGTGATTGGAATTGAAAGAGTATACAGTATATGGCTGAAAAACATTCCAATAATACAATCTGAGCAGTTTTGATACTTCTGCTAAAAGCATCAGATTGTGCAAAATTTTATGTTATGTTTTTTTAAAAAAATGAAATCACATTGTAGTTTGCCTTATATTACTTATAAGATTGTTGTTGATATGTCAAAGGATCATGCCAGAATAAATCAGTAAATTTGGATTCAGCATGAAAGTATTGGGTATTTGGTTATTATATCACCAACTACTTTGGAAGAATGCATAACTGAAGCAAATATTAGATTAAAGGCTGATGAAACATTCAGCAAGACAAGGAACATTTTTCTTTCAGTTTGTATTTTTTCTAATATTACTAAGTTATGCAGAATGTTTCATTTATGAGTACAAACTGATTTGCAAGGAGTTTTGTCTGTAGTCTGGATAGAATTAATGTTATTGTTCTATACATTCTGTTATTATGAAGTATCACCATGTCGCAGGAAAATCTGATGGTAAATTAAATGCTAGAAAAGGAATTCTGAAGTAACATGACTCTTTTATATTACAGTTGTGTTCTGCACACTATGTTCAGAAACTTTGATAGAATATCACATTAGACGTCACAGTGATATCAAGCAGAAGGAAATGGAGGCTGAAAGGTCTGAATTATTCTGTCTCTTCTAGTGTTCTATTAGTCTTATCAAATTGTTATGACTTCTTCAAAGCTTTGTAAACCACAGTTATATAATGAGGTTACTTATGTGATGTGGCTGATGATTTATTTTATAATTTATATGCTTTTGAATATGTGATTGAACCCATAAGCATATTGACTTTTCCCTCAAACTGAAGGTGTTACATTCTATATTATACTTTGATATAGTTCATTCATTTAGTTCATGAACTACAGAAATTCAAATTCTGAACCTGGCAGAAATGCATCCGGTGTCTTATTTATTTGTGTCAAACTTGATTTGACTCCATAGTTGCCCATACCTGCTTTCTCTCCCTGTTTGCCAAACAGTGATGGGAGGAGGGTGGTGAATTCCTAAGGCAGGGGAGGCTATGGAATGCAAGAGAGCCTTCTGTTGCTGGAGAGATGTTATCTGCTATGAAGAATGTTTAAATGGTGCAGACAGTTTTTCCCCCAAAACAAAAGAACAGAACTCAATTGGTGAACTGTGAACTGTCTTCCATCACCATCAGCTGGAACAGACCATTGTCTGGAATGATGTGAACCATTGAAGCACAGTATTGCTCACTCTTAATCACCACAACCAGTCCAGAATGATACTATAATTAAAAATGTCAATAGCCATTAAGAGACCAAGGAGCACTTGCTTGGATATAATACCCTTGGTCCAGTTCTGCCAAAGGTCATCAGCAACCATGACCATGATTTTCTCCATAGTGATATAGAACCGGATTGAAACTGGTCTATATACATGCCTGACAGCATGGGTATTCCTCACCACAGTCCTGCAGATGATCCTCTAGCATAGTTCCCCTAATAGGGAGCAGGCCACCCTAAACAGGATTGGTGGATCACTATTGGCACAAGCAATAAGAGCAGAGAAATAGCTCTGTTTTGTTGTCCTTATTGTCATGACATAGGCCCAAATATTGGCTCTTATTTGTCTTTGGTCAGATACATTTGTCTTCCTTCAGCAGAGCTCCAGGCAATACTTCTAGCATTTCATTTCCTGGAGCTCTTTGGAAAATCAATAAGCATCCTGGGATTGGTACATAGAGAGAAGCCACAAAGAAGCAATTCAGTCCAAGACCTCAGTTGCATGCCTTGTAAGAGGACAGACTACATACAAAATGCTTAGCACCTGTACTGCTTTTGCCCTGTCCTTTTAAGATCTCCCCCTAGCCAGCTTAGCTACTGTTGGCTATAAAAGATGAGCAAAGAGGTAGCATGCATTTGTGTGGAGGGGGTGCATGGGAGAGAAGCAGTATAAAGCAGATAGAAAAAGATACTGCTTTCTAGCAGTAGGCCTCACAATGGGTAGTAATGAGTAGTAGTATGGTAGAAGGAAGAGGGAAAGAATGAAGTAATGAGCAGAGAGTATTAGACTTTGAGTGCTTGTGTGTGTTTTGCATAAAGACCTGTGTTGTTGCATTTGCTCTCTGGGGTTTTGGAGCCCTCTGACATGGGTATATGTAAAAAAAACAAAAACCTGTGACATGCTTCTTCCAGGCTTCATCGAGACTGCCTGACAGATCCTTAGAAAAAAAAAATCCAAACTCCCTTGGAACCCAATATGATTCATTAATTTTCTGGGATGGGCAAACCTAACCTACACCTCCCTGCTCAGGTGTATGGTCTCAGTGAATCTTAAGGCAAGCAAAAAGTGATCTGTCAATAGCAACAGACTGATGGCAATGTCCTTCAATGCCAGATTACAATTTAACTGCCCCAAATAAAAAAAAGACCTAATATACAACCACATCCTCATGTAGTTAATCATATCAGTTTTCACTCTGTAAAGCAGCATTTTTTTTTTATCTCTGCACAGTGAATTTCAGAGAAGGGCATTCGTGCAAGGCCTGAAACACTTCTTTGGGGTCATTCAGAAGAGTGCACAGTCCTATTTTCAACATTTGTAATGGTTCCTAAAAAAGAAAGTTAAAAATGGAAGAACTTAAAGGTGATTTTTTAAATAAGTCTCTCATACACTATAAAGCTCTTATTATTATTTAATCTATATAGATTTAGTTTAGTTGAGAACTCTAGATAGAATGGATATATGACCAATGTCTTCTTCCAAAAGTTAACTGCAGCATTAGAATTGGGTAAGAGTCCAAGGTTTCTGTTGTTAAAAGGAAGATATTTATTTCCATTAAGCAACTTTGTGATAATTAATTACTCTAATAAAGGGGAACCAAGGAATTTATAAATACATAGTTTTCATCACAATTCAGAGTGGAATAATGAGTTTTTTTCTCCAAAAAATAGTTGTTTGGATCAATGAATACCACCTCTTAATGGTAAATGAAAACCAAGCAAAGGAAAACAAAATGCATTCTATGCTAACTTCAAACCTATCCAAGTTTGTCTGTCTGTCTGAATGGTGAGGAAATATATATTTGCACTAATAATTAGCTTCAAAAGGTGAGACGGTGAAGAATGTTCAAGGCTCTAATCTGTAACATGCTTATTCAGGAGTAAGTTTTGATGGAAACCAGTGCCAGCTAACTTGCAAAGTAATAGTTAGATTCATACATTTTTGCTACTTCTTATACTGTAATACCTTATATATATTATTTAAGAAAAATATTATGCAGATTAAGAGGAACACAATTTAATGTTTTTTCCCTTTTGTTGCATTTTTTTCTTCCTAAAGCACATATCCTTTCAAAACAAATTATGTTTTTCCACATTCAACAGTGGTGCAGAAACACAAGACTAGATGTCAAATACACAGCACTGTTTCCTTTATTTTTCTGCTTATCTCTTTTTATTATTTGCTAGATTTATGCCCCTTTGTTTCTTTAGAAGCAAGTTGCCAAGAGATGTCCCTACATTTTATCCAGTGGTGGGATTCAAATATGTGAACAACCAGTTCTCTGTGTGGATGTCATTCCAAAAGTCCATTCTGGACCTGGGCAACAAAAAATTAGCTACCAGTTCTGCCAAAGTGGGAATTGCTGTGGGAATTAGCTGTTCAGCAGAGTGACGGCATGGGGAAAAACTGTTTCTGTTGTTTTGGCATACAGTGCTCTGTAGCATCATCCTGAGGGGAGGAGTTGAAACAGTTTAGCTTAAGGTTGTAAAAGGTCTGTAATTATTTTCTCAGCACTCTTTCTGGCTCATGCTGTATACAGGTCTTCAATGGAAGGCAGCCTTGTTTTTTTCTGCAGTCCTAATTATCTGTTGTACTCTGTACCTATCCTGTTTAGTTGCTGTACTGGGAAAAATAGAAGTATTCTGCATGTTCACCATGCTGATTTTTTTTTCCTTTTTACAACCTGCAGTCTTTTAATTTGGGGTATAGTCAGAGCAACTGGATGAAGCTGAGCATTTACTGGCCAGATGCCATTCCTGACACCCATGTGGAGTTCTCAATAGGTATTCTAGCCACTACCTAGAATTGAACTTTCAACCTACCAAGTGGGAGGCAAGCATCTTCACAACTAGGCTATCATGCCGCTGGTTACCCTGATATTTATAAGGTAGAAAAAGAGTGAAGTATAAATTAGAGTAAAACAAATAACAAATAAATAAAAATAAATACATATCCCCTGATTATATGCAAGAATGGTGAGAAAGTTAGAGATTTTGAAAAGAAAAATATAATGACATTATGGCAGTCATCAGATTTAATTATATGAAAACACAGTCAACCAGTATTGCAAATAATGCTTTTTGGAGTTTAGTCATATGGATTATATCATATGCCATCTCAAAACCAGGTTGCTGATCAAATTGGGCAATAAAGCAATTTGCCAATAAATGCAAATTAACTAAAGTCAGAAAGCATTCTATTAGCTTTAAATAGCTAATATATTTATTTTCTTTTGATGTAATATTTCTCACACTCCAAAATGATAGATGCATCAATACCTCTGAAGTTGTTCATAGAAAGGTTTGTTTCCTTCATCCATTATTCTGGCTCAACTACAAATTATTGTGACTATGTGTATTCATCCACCTACTGTATACCCATAATGTAACCCTGCCACTTAAAATAAATTGTTGAAGAAACAACATTTATTTTCTTTGTAGGTGGGTTTAATAACATAAAAATGCTGACAGTTTCCAAAACATAATTTGCATCCAAAGAAATCATGTATGGATCCTTGCAATATTAGATTCATTTTACTAAGCAATTTTAGAAGATGCTTGTTCTATAAAGTGATTATTTAATACATTATATTATTTTTTCACTATCATAATCATTTCTGTAAGATCACAATTTAAATTCATTTACTGAATTAAAAATGAAAGCTTATTTTTTGTGGAGAATATTTATCTTTTCTATAATGTAAGTAATAACAAGTAACTTATATTACTTTTAAACAAAAACTTTAACTTTCCAACCTGAATGCTGTACTTCATGTGACTTTGATTAGTACTAATTGTTTTTGTTAGAATAAAAACAGAGTGTTATGAGGAGAATGTGAAAATTTATTGTTGACCAATGAAAATGCCCTTGATTTGAAAATCAAATGTGATAGCCACTGAGCTTTAAATTTACTCTTCCATGCAAGCAAGAAAAGGCAGCCAGTCAGATAACAAAATGCAATATTTCTTGATTAGATGGGACATTTTTCTTGTTGACATCTGCTGTTTATTCTTTCCTGTTGTGTAACTATATAATAATATGTCTGCTATAAGCCAGTATCTGGCTTTGTAATTTAAAAAAATTAAAAAATAAAGAGGACATATTGTCTAAATTACTAATTTCCAATGCCTAAGGACACCTAAAGTGCTGGTATAAAGCATGTTCTCAAATCCTAGACAATGAAATAAATCCAATAGAACATCTGTAAATAGGAACATAAGCCTAGATCAACGGAAATAGTAAGACTGAATAAAGGGCTTGCTGATGATAAAATATTATAGGATCTTGATCAAACTAACCAACAATGTGGCAATTAAATATTTAATTCATTATAAATAAATTAGTCTCTAATCAAGAGATTTTTATAGCAATACAATATAAATATGATCTAGTCTAGGTTAATAACAAATGAAAAACTTTCCTGCCATAAGGTATTTTTCAACATTTCCCCATATATTATTTCAATAGTTCTATTGCTATTTAAGTAACACTATTCTGTGGCCTAATTTTATGCCAATGACTTTGTTTTTAAGCACACATACATGAATTGCTAGTAACCTATCTTTATTGCATTGATGCACAGCAAATGCAAGACAGGAAGATTTTATTATGCACATCTCCACGTTAGCAAAAGAAGCATCTGCTATTTTTCCTGTCATGCATTACTAAAACAGATCTGGCAATGAATATTTATTCCTAGTAACTTAAAACAGTTTACTGTAAATTGTACTTTATTCAAATATAAACTATTTAAAAACTATTTATAAACATCAGTTAATCCAAAATTACTCTTCCATATTGCTGAAAGAGACAGAGTAAATAGAATATAAAATTACAACCTTATTTGATTGACACTATTTTATCAATTCATTTCCAAGCTGGTTTTCATGAATTGATTTATAAATCTTTTTTCTTATACTTCCTTCTATTTACCATCTCAAAAGCTACTGTCAAATGATCTGTTACTTGTTTTTGAGATGGATTGGGGAATATCACATTGGTTATGTGGTCCCTATATTACCTAGTCCTATGCCATATAGGTCTTTATAAATAACACTATAATTTGAGCCTGGGAGCCTACTAGTACCTAGTGCAGTATCTGCAAAACAGGTCTTATTCTGTAGTAGTAGATTTCCCCTAGTAGCAATCTGTACTTCCAGCTGCTAGACCTTTACAGGAAGTCCAGAAAGATGCTATGGTTAGTAGTACTAATTACTAATTAGTAGTACTAATTACTGTCAAGACATTCCCCTGAGTCAATAAAAATTATTCATCACAGTAATAAATTTCTTTAAGATGAAATCCTGATTGAGAAGAACAAGATATTCTAGGATCATATGTGTCAACACTGCTAACATCGGATATTCTTGCTTGATTGACAAGAGATGAAGAAGCAGTTATTTCATATGTTAAACTTGTGTATTGCTTTAAGAGATAGGGTTAAGACTATGTTGTGATTCAGCGTCAGCCTGTGGTTCTGGCAGCTGGGTCGGATGATTCTGAAGAGGAGGAGGAGGAGGGGTTTGCAGAGCCTTTGGTGTCAGAGGAAAGTTCTGATGCACTGCAGGATTCTCAGCCTGGCCCCTCCCATCTTGTTCAGACTCAACTATGTGAGCACAAGGGATTGGAAGAAGATGATCCACAGCTGGCTCTGTTCAGGGACGCTAGGAGCAGGAAGCAATCTAGCAGAGCAGAACAAAGGAAGGCATGAGGCAACTTGGGAGAAGGCAATGAGAAGCCACGCCTTGGGACTGCTGATAAAAGGGGAAGGTGTGGGAAGTGCTGGTTGCTGAAGGCAACAGTTTGAACATCTTCTGCGGAGGTTGGAGACCGGACGATAGTTATTTAAAACAGCCGGGTCCAGGGCAGGCTTCTTGAGGAGGGGTCTCACCATTGCCTCCTTCAGGGAGGCGGGGAAGGCACCCTCCTTCAAGGAAGCAGTTATTACTGCCTGGAACCAGTCTTGTGTCTCCTCCTGAGCTGCATAAACCAGCCAGGAGGGGCACGGATCCAACAAACAGGTGGTGGAGCTCAGCCTCCTCCTCATCCTGTCCATATCATCAGGGGAAACAGGATCGAACTCAGTCCAGATAACATGCTCAAGACCGTCCGATTCCTCCACGTCGGACTCCGCCCAGTCAGAGTCCAAACCGGCCCAGATCTGAGCGATTTTTTCCGTCAGATGATGACTAAACTCCTCGGCCCACCCCTGCAAGGGATCCTCCCTCACCTCCTGGTTAAGAAGGGAGCGAGTCACCCTAAACAGGGAGGCCGCGTGATTATCTACGGACGCGATGAGGGCAGCGAAGTAATTAGCCTTCGCCGTCCTCATCACTGTAAGATAAGACCTTATAATGCAACCTTCATCCTCGCCAGTGTCTCCACCCATGCTCTTCATCAAAAAGAAGTCCACTGAATTGTGGCTTTGCTGCAATTATAGAAAATTAAATGCCATCACGGTGCACAGTCATTACCTGCTGCCTCTCATCCATGAACTCTTGGACCAACTCTGGGAGGCTAAGATCTTCACGAAACTGGACCTGCGTGCAGCTTACAACCTTGTCAGAGTTCGGTCGGTGATGAGTGGAAGATGGCGTTTGGCACTCAATACGGACACTTTGAATACACAGTGATGCTGTTTGGCCTGACCAACGCCCCCTCCGTGTTCCAGCATTTCATGAACGATATTTTCCGAGATTTGTTAGGTCAGTTTGTCATGATCTACTTGGACAATATCCTGATCTACTCCCCATCATGAAAGGTGCACCATCAGCATCTCTGACAGGTCCTGTAGCGACTCCGAGAACATCGGCTGTATGCCAAATTGGAGAAGTGCCAGTTCTACTGGGTGACCATCGATTTTCTGGGTCACTGCATTTCTCCTGAGGGCATCGCCATGGAGGCGAGTAAGATCGAGTCTTTGCAGAGTTGGCAACACCCACATTGTGTGAAGGATGTTCAGCGATTTCTTGGGTTCGCCAACTATTATTGAGCTTTCATCCCTGGGTTTGCTACCCTGACAGCCCCCCTCACTCGGCTCCTTCAGAAGACTTGGTTTCAGTGGGACACTCCAGAACAATGGGCTTTCCAGGCTTTGAAGGAAGCTTTCATGAAGGAGGCCATTGTGAAGCATCCTGACCCGTAATGGCCATTTGTCATGTAGGTGGATGCCTCTGACATTGCCATTGGTGCGATGTTACTCCAGGCAATGATGCCCGGCAGTACCCTCTTCTCTCTCTTTTTTTTTTTTTTATTGAAAAGTTTTTCAATACATTTTATTTATTACATCCCATCCCCCAACCCTTCCCTCCCTTCCCAACCCTATCCCACCCTCTCACCCTCCCCTTCCCCCCTCCCTCCTCCCCGACTTCCCAGAGCTGGATACAAGGTATAAAAATAAAGTAAACAATCATAAACTCCCATATACTAATAACAATAAACTATTAAATCTCTCGCACTTTAGCTCTTATAAGTTGACTACAAGCAATATACTTATTCAAATGCTAGATGAAACTTTTTAGTCCTGTATTTATTCTGGATGTAATCAATCCATTTCTTCCACTCCACAATATATCGTTGTTGTAAATGGTCTTTCAAATATGCTGAAATCTTCGCCATTTCCGCCAGGTTGGAAACTTTCAAAGTCCATTCCTCTATAGTCGGCAGTTCTTCCTTCTTCCAGTATTGCCCTATTAAAAGTCTCGCTGCCGTAATTAAATTCAACATCAGATTAATGTCCAGCACAGTAGTATCAGTAATAATGCCCAGTAAAAACAATTGCGGACAAAACTTTATCCTTTTCTTGAATATCTTCTGCATATTCCACCAAATTTTAATCCAAAATGCTTTAATCTTTTTACAAGTCCACCATATATGAAAGTACGTTGCATCTTCACCGCCACATCTCCAACATTTAGGCTGATAATTCGGATACATACTTGCTAACTTTTTAGGATCTAAATGCCATCTATAAAACATTTTATAAAAGTTCTCTCTTAAGTTTTGAGCTTGCGTAAATTTCACATTTCTCACCCAGATCTTTTCCCAGGTGTCCATTGTGATTACTTCCTGTATATTCTGTGCCCATTTTATCATACAATCCTTAACAATTTCTGTTTCTGAGTCAATCTCTATCAATGCAAGATATATCCGTTTAATATGTGCTGGTCCCTGATTTCTAATTTGCTTTACCAAATTTTCGTCGTCCATTAAAAAATCAATTTTCTGGTCCTCTTTCCACCTGGCTTGTAATTGCCCATATTGAAACCAAGTTTGAACTATCTTTTTTTCTCGTAAAAGATTATATGGCTTCAAACACCATACATTCCTTTCCAAACTCAAAATTTCCTTATATGTAATCACATCATGTTTAAATCCAACATTTATATTCTCTATTGCGTGTTTGGGTATTGCCCATAAAGGTATCTTGTAGTTTAACGTATGTCTATGCTTTTTCCAAACTCGCAACAAAGCATACCTCAAAATATGCATTTTAAACACATTGTCTACCTTCTTGTCATACAATAAATATGCATGCCAACCAAATAACAAATCATGCCCTTCAAGATTTAATAGTCTCCCCTGTGTCAAATTAATCCAATCACTTATAGCTGATAATGCAGCAGCTTCATAATATAATTTAAGATTGGGCATTTTTAAACCACCTCTTTCACGCGTATCCTGCATAATTTTAAATTTAACCCGTGGCTTTTTCCCTGCCCAAACAAATTTATTAATACCCTTCTGCCATTCCTCCAAATTTGAATCCTTTTTGAGAATGGGTATCATTTGAAACAAAAATAAAAATATTGGCAGAACATTCATTTTTACTGCTGCAATTCTTCCCAATAATGATAATTGTAATTTTTTCCAACTATCCAATTCTTTTTGCACTTTATTCCATAACTTTTCATAATTATTTTTATATAATTTTACATTTGAGGGTGTTAAGTATACCCCAAAATATTTAACCTTTTCAACAATTTCAAATCCAGTTAACCTTTCTAAAGCTACCTTTTGTAATACTGTTATATTTTTAGATAACATTTTAGTTTTTTGTATATTAACCTTAAATCCAGAAACTTTCCCATATTGCGATATTAACTCCATCAATTCCATAACAGAATTTTCTGGGTATGTCAACGTAATAACCAGATCATCCGCAAACGCCCTCAATTTATAATCCTGATCTCTTATTTGAATTCCCTTAATTGTTTCCGAATTCCGTATTTTAATCAGTAATATCTCCAACGTTAAGACAAATAATAAAGGTGATAACGGGCAACCCTGCCTCGTACCCTTTTCAATATTACACATTTCAGTCAAACTATTATTAACAATTATTCGAGCTGTTTGCTTTTGATATAATGCCCTAATTGGTTGTAGAAATTCATCCCCAAAATTCATTTTATCTAATACTCTCAACAAAAATTTCCAATCCAATTGATCAAAGGCTTTTTCAGCATCCAAAAAAATCAATGCTGCAGGGATCTGGTTATTCCTTTCCAGAAATTCCAACAAATCAACTATATGTCTCACATTATTTTTCATTTGTCTACCACTTATAAACCCAGTTTGATCACCATGAATTACCTGTTGCAATACCCTCATCAGTCTACTAGCTAAAACCTTAGCAAATATCTTGTAGTCCGTATTCAAAAGTGATATTGGCCTATAATTTCTTGCTTGAGTAACGTCCTGATCTTCTTTCGGAATTAAAGAAATAAAAGCAGTTTTCCAAGATGGAGGCACTCCACCCCCTTTTTGAATTGTCTGAAACAGTTCCTTTAATGGCTTTATCATCTCAAACTGGAGATTTTTATAATACACAGCAGTCAAACCATCCATGCCTGGTGCTTTACCTGCTTTTAACTGTTTGATTGCCAAAAATATTTCTTCCTCAGTTATCAACTGATTCATCTCTTCTTTTTGCTCTTGCGTAAGAACCGGGATGTTAACGTTTTTTAAATATAAATCAATGTCTGTTTCGTTAATCTTATCTCTAGCATATAATTTAGAATAAAAATCAACAAAGGTTGCCTTGATAAGATTCTGTTGATACACAACCTTTCCCTTATGTTCTATTTTATCTATATTAGAAACCCTTTGTTTCTTCCTTAGCATATAAGCTAACCATCTACCTGGTTTATTGGCATTGCAAAAAGTATTATGCCTTGCAAACCGTAGATTAGTTGCCACCTGATCAGCCATTAACTTGTCAAATTGTCCTCTTAATAACTTAATAGCCTCTTTGATCTTCACATCCGATGGATTCAAAATTAAAGCCTTTTCTTTTTCCTTAATCTCTATCTCTAATTCTTTCCTCCTAAATTCCAAATTACGTCTATATTTATTATTAAGATATATCAACACACCTCTCATATATGCCTTACTAGCATCCCATACCATTTCCATAGAAGTACCCTTATGCATATTTGTTTCAAAAAAACCCTTCATCTGTTTTTTACACTCTTCCACATTTTTCTGATTTCTAAACAGATTCTCATTTAAACGCCAGGAACGTCTTTCTCTAATGTCTTTTCCAATCTCTAACCAAACTGGACTGTGATCAGACATAATCCTGGAACAAATCTTTATCTTCTTAGTTCTAAAAAAAAGATCATTAGTGAATAATATAAAATCAGTCCTAGAAAAAGATTGATGTCTGTCAGAAAAAAAAGTATAATCCCTTTCAGTATCCTCTTCTCTTGCATGTACCATTTGCAGAAACTGAATCCATCAGAGCACAACTATACTATCTGGGAGAAGGAGCTGCTGGCCATCAAAATAGTGTTAAAGGCCTGGAGGCATTATCTGGAGGGTGCGTGGCATCAAATTGAGGTCCAGATGGACCATAAGAATTTGGAAAGCCTGCAGACCGCTTGGAAATTGAACCAATGCCAGATTTGGTGGTCTCTTTTCTTTGCAAGGTTCAATTTCTGAGTCAAGTACATACCCAGAGTTGCAATCAAAGAGCAAATGCTCTGTCCAGGAAGCCCGAATATTCCCGAGCAGAAGATAAGCTTCTGCCCAGGACAGTGCTCCCCATCGAGTCTTTTGCTGTGGTGCAGGAGCCGATAGATATACGGGTTCGGATCCGGGAGGCACAGCAACAGGATGTGTGGGTGGCTCAGCAGAAGGAGGAGGTGGGGCCAGATTCTCTATGGACGGTCCCAGATGGACTCTTATTTTATCATGACCAGCTCTATGTTCCTGGAGGACTACTCAGAGGACTCATCCTCAGCCAGTGTCACGATAACCCGGCAGCAGGGTATTTTGGCCTGTTCAAGACCCTGAACCTGGTTTCCCATATCTTCTGGTGGCCCTGAGTCTGACACGATGTCCAGGTATACATCACTTCCTGTATTCTGTGTAGGCAGGCCAAGTCAGCAACAGGGGCCCTGCCCGGATTACTGCAGCCCTTGTCAACACCTAAAATACCCTGGGGAGCTGTGTCCATGGACTTTCTGATGGATTTACACCGTCTTCTGGTTTTACGATGGTGTTTGTGGTGGTGGACATGCTGACCAAGATGGTGCATTTCATCCCATGTCATGGTTTACCGTCAGCCTGTGCCACTAGTCGTATGTTGATTCA
Source organism: Daboia siamensis (assembly GCA_024449315.1). NCBI lineage: Eukaryota > Metazoa > Chordata > Lepidosauria > Squamata > Viperidae > Daboia > Daboia siamensis. The sequence goes on along the minus strand of JAKJMR010014740.1, from coordinate 34,418 downwards.
GCAGGTGTTTCGGCTGCACAGCTTCCCTGATAGAGTTGTATCTGATAGAGGGGCCCAGTTTACAGCCCGTTTCTGGCAGGAGTTGATGCATGTGTTGGATATCAAGATTTGCCTCTCATCCACGCAGCATCCTCAAACTAATGGGGGGACAGAGAAGGTCATTGGTATTCTAGAGCAATATCTGCACTGCTATGACAATCAGCAGCAAAACAATTGGGTGGACTATTTGGCCATAGCTGAGTTTGCATTCAACAACTCACAGCACACCTCCACACAGATGACACTGTTCTTGGCCAAAGTGGAATATCACTCACAGTTTTTCCCCCTTTCCCCATTAGACTCACCAGAACTAGCAGAGAATGACTACATGGCAGAGTTACAGGCGATCCATCGATTGGTGCGGTGACAGTTAGAAAAGGCCAAGGCTGATTACAAAAGGTTTGCTGATCTGTCAAGGTGAGATACGCCTCCACTATCAGTGGGAGATTGGGTCTGGGTGTCCACAAGGAACCTACTGTCAACCTGGCCAGCTAAAAAGTTAGATCACCAATGTTGAGGACCGTTCCCAATTGAGGCTGTCATCAATTCGGTTGCCTATCGCTTAACTCTGCCACGTTCCCTGTGTATGCATCCGGTCTTTCATTGGTCTCTGTTGGTCCCCGAGCAACCGGTGTGTCCACTCCACCAAGCAGAACCTCCCCCACTGGAACCTCATGATGAAGACAGTGTCCCTGAGTATGAGGACTCCCATTGGCTGAAAAGTCATTTCCAGTACCTGATTGAATGGAAAGGCTACGGACCAGAGGAGTTCACCTGGGAAGACACAACCACCGTTCATGCTCCTGCTTTGGTGTCTACCTTCCATGAACAATTTCCATCCCGACCGCATCCAGATCGGCAGACCCGGGGGAAGGGCCCTGTGGTGCGGGATAGTGTTGTGATTCAGCGTCAGCCTGTGGTTCTGGCAGCTGGGTCATATGATTCTGAAGAGGAGGAGGAGGCGGCGTTTGGAGAGCCTTTGGTGTCAGAAGAAGGTGCTGATGCACTGCAGGACTCTCAGCCTGGCCCCTCCCATCTTGTTCAGACTGCTAAGGTAAAAATCACCTTAGTAGAGGGCGAAGGATCGTGCCTCAGAGAATGCATGATGTGCATGAAGGAAGGAAATAAAACACGACGCATCATCTTACTAAATACCTTTTAATTACAAAAATATACAAACTAAATATATTTGATAAAGAGAGCTAGCTGACTACATCCTAACGTAACAGAGAGTAACAGCAAAGGTGAAAAAAACAATAAGGAGTAACTGTGAGAAACTTTTCTAGACATGCGCACATAGCAGTCTGAAACCAAAAACATAACTAGTCATATGGGCTTCACTATGGTTACCAGATAAGTGGTATCTCAACAGGTGCAGAGAGCAGGGAAATGTGTATAGTTAGAAATGAACTTTTCTGACGAACAAAAACACGTGCAGTGACACAGACTCAACTATGTGAGCACAAGGGATTGGAAGAAGATGATCCACAGCTGGCTCTGTTCAGGGATGCTAGGAGCAGGAAGCAATCTAGCAGAGCAGAACAAAGGAAGGCAATGAGGCAACTCGGGAGAAGGCAATGAGAAGCCACGTCTTGGGAGTGCTGATAAAAGGGGAAGGTGTGGGAAGTGCTGGTTGCTGAAAGCAACAGTTTGAAGATCTTCTGCTAGAGTCCTGGTCTGTTATTCTTGTTTAACTCTTGTTTAACCTTTTGGTTTGAGTCTTGTTTGAACTTTTTGTTTCACTTTTGTTTGAACTCTTTGGAAATAAATTTGGCTGGCTTTTTTCCAGCCTGTTGATTATAAAAAGGGGTTGTCCCTGACATTCAAACAAGGCCAGTTGTAAGCTGGAACAGAACAGGCTAGGAGGAGGGAGGAGGAAGATTGTGCCTCAAGGCCATATGAAGTTAAAGAAGATAAGAACTTGGCAGGTTGTTTAATGGACGGGAAACTGATTCTTTACATTAATTGGAGAATATGATTAATGACAAAATTAGAAAGGTGGAGAATTGAGTTTAATATATTGTGCAAGGGGGTGGAGATTTCAGATTTCAGGTTCCTTTGAATAAACATTTGCCGGTGTATAAGGCTAAATAAAGGACTTTTAAGGTAAACAATGCCTCAGAGTCACTTGAAAAGCCCATACATCGGAAACCTGACATCAAGCTGGAATCCACACTACTTTTTAAACTAATTAGGGAGTCCCAACCTTCCATTGCTGTCTCCAAGTTTGGGAGGCAGTCTGGCAAAGAGTTGGGGAAGATCCCATATTGGAGGAAGAGAAATTGCCTGAAGCCAGTTCCCCGGCACCAGCAGCCACACCAGTGGGGGAAGGGTCAGCGAAGAAGCCAGCAGGGAAAGAGTTTCAGCAATCCTCCCAGCTGGGAGCTAGACCCAAACAGCCAGGAGAATTGGTCTGGTTGTCAGGGTGGATTAAGCCCAGCAGAGACTCCAGGCACCTTGAAGCAGCTTTGCCATCCCCAAGGGCTTCAAAGGCAGAGCAGGTGGGACAACAATAAAGAAAATCCTGCACATCGTATTCCCCAGACCGGTGGGGAGCAGCCAGGCCAGCTGAGATTGAATACTCAGATGAGTGAAAGACAGCCTTCAACTGCCCCTTGGGAAGCTACCAGTTCAAGTTCATGCCATTTGGAGTGCAGGGGGCCCCAGCTGTATTTATGCAGTTGATCAATGAGGTCCTACATGATCACCTATACAAAGGGGTCCTGGTGTATCTTGATGGCATCCTGATATACAGTATGAATATGACTGACCACATAAAACTGGTCAGAGAAGTGTTAAAGAAACTATTAAATGCCAAAGTTTATGTCAAATTGTCGAAATGTGAATTTCACCAAACCCAATTAGATTATCTTGGCTATAGAATTTCCACTGAGGGTATTGAAATGGACCCAGCCAAATTAAAAACTATAATTGAATGGCAGCCCCCAAAGACCCTCAAACAGCTCCAGAGCTTCCTAGGATTTGCCAACTTCTACCATCAATTTATTCCCTCTTTACCGAGATTGCTCTACCTCTTACAGAACTACTCAAAACAGGCAAGGGAGGGGGAAAACCATGACCTGGCCAACCACTAGCATGGAATATGAGTTGTCAGAAAGCTTTTGAGTATTTAAAAAGACTATTTGCAGCTGAACCAGTTCTAAAGCACCCCTGCCCAGGGGAGCCCTTTGTAATTCAAGCAGACCCCAGTGATGTGGCAGTCAGAGTGGTATTATTGCAAAAGAATAAAAGAAGGGTCCTGCAACCTTGTGCTTACACCTCTAAGAAATTTATTGAAAGCAAGAGGAGATGGACAGTCTGGGAGAAGGAGGCCTTCACTATTAGGTGTGGGCTATTAAACTTGCGGAACTATTTAGAAGGTAGCAAGGTGCCTTTTGAAGTATGGACAGATCACAAAAATTTAGAGGCACTAAAAACTCCCCATAAATTGTCCCCAAAACAAGTACGATGGGCACACTACTTCAACCATTTTAACTTTACTCTAAAGTACATACCAGGTAGGGATGCCTGTGGCTCAGTGGGTTAGGATGCTGACCTTGTCGATCAGAAGGTCGGCAGTTTGGCGGGTCGAACCTTCTCAACCATGGGAAGAAATAGCTATGGACTTTATAGTAGACCTACCTGACAGTAGAGGAAATACTGTCATTTGGACTGTGATAGACGTATTTTCAAAACAGGCTCATTTTATCACCTGCAAAGGACTTCCATCGGCTCAACGCCTGACTAAATTGTTCCTAAAACATATCTATCGACTACATGGTGCCCATAAGCAAATAATTTCAGACAGAGGGGTGTAGTTCACAGCAAAATTTTGGAGAAACTTTCTTAAATTAATTGGATCATCTCAAGGCCTATCAACTGCTTTTCACCTGTCTACTAATGGAGCTGCAGAATCCACCAACAAAATGGTGGAACAATACCTTAGATGGTACATTTCTTACCAACAAGCAAACTGGATCGACCCCCTCCCTTTTGCAGTGGTGGCTTACAATAATTCAGTACATAGGAAAATTTTTATAAAATGTTTTATAGATGGCATTTGGATCCCAAAAAATTGTCTAACATGTATCCTAACCTACAGTCTATGCTGGAGATGTGGTAGTTTAGATGCCACCTATTTTCATATGTGGTGGACTTGTAGAAATATAAAAGCTTTTTGGATTAAAATGTGGTGGAATATTCAAAAGATTTTTAAGAGAAAGATAAAGTTCTCTCCACAATTGTTTTTATTGGGTATTGTTGTAGATTGTGATACTAAAGAAATGAATCTGATGTTGAATTTGATAACAGCAGCACGGTTACTGGTGGGACAATACTGGAAGAAGGATAGTTTGCCTACTATAGAAGAATGGGTACTTAAAGTATCGAATCTTGCAGAAATGTCTAAGATTTTTGCTTATTTGAAGGATCATTCACAAGAAAGATATATTTCAGTTTGGAGAAGATGGATAGATTATATTCAGAATAAATATGGGACTAAAAAGTTCCACTTAGCTTATGAGTAGATTTTAGAAGGATATTGTTATTAATTTTAGTATTAGTATTTATTATATTTTTGTTTAAGTTATTATTATTATGTTTTTAATAATTTGAATTTATCTGTGTTAAAGGGGAGTTAAAGCACATTATGAATAAGGTTAATTTTATAAAGGATAATTTTAGTTAGAATATGATTATTATATCTATAACCCTGTATTCAGCTCTGGGAGGTGGGGGGGAGAAGGGGTGTGGTTTGGGGTGGGTGGGTTTTGGGGATATGTATTGTAAAATATTTTTTGTAAAACTCTTTAATAAATAATAATAATAATAATAATTCAGTACATAGAAGCACCGGCTACACTCCTTTCCGTGTAGCCACAGGGAAAGAATTCAACCCCATACCGGAATACCCTCAGTTACCCTCCACTTCCCAGACTCTTGATCATTGGGTGAGGGGTTGGGAAGAAGTTTGGAAAAATACAAAGTTGGCCTTAAAAAAGACTTTTGAGACCTACAAAAAGGAAGCGGACAAAAAGAGAGCTCCCCAAAGGACATTCCAAGTTGGGGAAAAGGTCTATTTGTCAACCAAATACTTATGCCCTAAACTACCCAATAAGAAATTGGGACCAAAATTCTTAGGGCATTTCCCCATTGTGAAAATCATCAACTTGGTCACAGTAAAATTGAAACTCCCCAGACTTTTGGGGACAATTCACCTGGAGTTCCATTGTAGCTTACTGAAACCTTTTCAAGCCTCCACTTTAAGACCTCCCCCTAAGAAAGGACCTGGACCTTTCATAGTAGCAGGTCAGACCCATTATGAAGTGAAAGTATTCTCTTTTTTTTATTAAAGAGTTTTACAGATACATTTTAAACATAAAAAACATAAAAACCCATCCCCCCCCCACCCAGTTTCCCCTTCCTCTCCCTCCTCCCTCGACTTCCCAGAGCAAATACAGGGCATTGACCATAACAATCTTAAACTATAATATTCAAACTAACTATAATAACACTTTGAATCCTATCGCACTTTGTTGTTGTTAGCTGCAAAGTCGTGTCCAACCCATCAAAACCCTATGGACAACGTTTCTCCAGGCCTTCCTGTCCTCTACCATCTTCTGGAGTCCATTTAAGCTCACGCCTACTGCTTCAGTGACTCCATCCAGCCACCTCATTCTCTGTCATCCCCTTCTTCTATTGCCCTCAATCTTTCCCAGCATTAGGCTCTTCTCCAGTGAGTCCTTCCTTTTCATTAGGTGGCCAAAGTATTTGAATTTTAGCTTCAGGATCTGGCCTTCTAAAGAGCAGTCAGGGTTGATCTCCTCTAGGACTGACCGGTTTGATCGCCTTGCAGTCCAAGGGATATGATTTAATTCATACCTGACTGGCCTAGTGCTTTTCCCTACTTTCTTTAATTTAAGCCTAAACTTTGCAACAAGAAGCTCATGGTCTGAGCCACAGTCAGCTCCTGGTCTTGTTTTACTGAGTGTATAGAGCTTCTCCATCTTTGGCTGCAGAGCATATAGTCAATCTGATTTCTGTGTTGACCGTCTGGTGATGTCCATGTTTAAAGCCGTCTCTTGGGTTGTTGGAAAAGAGTGTTTGCTATGACTATCGTATTCTCTTGACAAAATTCTATCAGCCTGTGCCCTGCTTCATTTTGTACTCCAAGGCCAAACTTGCCTGTTATTCCAGTTATCTTTTGGCTTCCTACTTTAGCATTCCAATCCCCCATGATGATAAGGACATCGTTTTTGGGTGTTAGTTCTATAAGGTTCTGTAGGGCTTCATAGAACCGGTCAATTTCATCCTCTTCAGCACTGGTGGTTGGGGCATAGACTTGGACTACTGTGATATTGAATGGTTTGCCTTAGATTCGAACTGAGATCATTCTGTCATTTTGAGGATTGTATCCCAGTATTGCTTTTCCTACTCTTTTATTGACTATGAAGGCTACTCCATTTCTTCTGAGGGATTTTTGCCCGCAGTAGTATACCTGATGGTCATCTGAATTAAATTCATCCATCCCTGTCCATTTTAGTTTGCTGATACCTAAGATGTCGATGTTCAGTCTTGTCATCTCTTGTTTGACCACGTCCAGCTTTCCTTGATTCATGGATCTTACCTTCCAGGTTCCTATGGAGAAAACATCTTTACAGCATCGGACTTTCCTTTCACCACTAGACACATCCACAGCTGAGCGTCCTTTCGGCTTTGGCCCAGTCACTTCACTCTTTCTGGCGCTACTAGTACTGCTCATATTGGACGCCTTCCGACCTGAGGGGCTCATCTTCCAGCGTCATATCGTTTTGCCTTTTGGTACTATCCATGGGGTTTTCATGGCAAAGATACTGGAGTGGTTTGCCATTTCCTTCTCCAGTGGATCACGTTTAGTCAGAACTTTCTGCTATGACCTTTCCGTCTTGGGTGGCCCTGCACAGCATAGCTCATAGCTTCATTGAATTATGCAAGCCCCTTCGCCACGACAAGGCAGTAATCCATGAAGGGGTACCTGAGTAATATACTGCAACTAATAAATCCCTGTAGCTTCTCTACTGTTTACTCATGGATGATGCAGCACAGCACACATCTCCATTGCTGATTTCCCCCACAGGATGATTAGCCCAATGTCATGACCTCATCAGAGTCCAGTTCAGAGGAGGAGGAATTGGAACCAGAACCATTCAATGGGGAGATCATGCCTCCCTTGGTATGTTTGGAGAGGCCAAGGGCTGAGGAAAATATTGTCTCAGGACTCTCTAGCATTGTGGGAGATGGTTCACTGGACAGAGATCTGGCTGCCCTCACAGATACAGGAGAAGATCAGCTACTGACAAGCAGTGATGCTGAAAGGCAACAGATCCCTTCTGATGAAGAACAGCTACCTCCCCCACTCAATCCAAGGGCATGAAGAGTGGAGCATAGGCAAGCTAAGAAAAGGGCTATGAGGCTATTCAGGAGAAGATTCCCCACCCCTCATGAGGAACACTTGGAGTGAATTGACTTAGAACCTGTGGGCAGTTAGTCTTTACCAGGAACAATTGTTTGTTTTGGCTTATACTCCTCTGGCTTTTGTTTTGTACCTGCCCTTACCTTGAGGATTGCTTTTTTGCCTTTTGCTTTGCCTTGTCTTGAGAACTTCCTTTTGCTTTGTACCTTGTCTTTGTTCTGAGGTCTGCCTTTTGTCTTGTGCCTTGACTTTGTATCATGGACTACAGTTAGCCTTGTGGACTCATTTAGCCAGGTAGACTCAGAACCTGGGACCTTACCCTGTTAGCATGGTCCTACTCTGTGGACTTTGTTATATATGGGCAGTTGTTTGGGAGAGTGAGGGTGGCTGCCTTCAGGGTGGCATGGGGTGGAGCCTTACTAGCTGTTGGCGGGCTTTTTGTTGGAAGATTTACTTAGAGCAATAAAGGACTCTCTAGAGCAGACAGGTCAAACTTGCAACGTCATGTGACATCGTGAGATGTATCAGGACTCTTTTGCCATTGCTGGCAATGGGGTGGGCACAGCTTCCAGATGATGCATCCAGCCTGTGGGCTGCCAGTTTGACACCCCTGCTTTAGAGGTCTGTCTTGCTTTGACCACCTGGTAACAAACCCCACTGATGGGCTGGCAGGGCTGCAGGCAGGCACCAGAGCAGGGGCTTGTGGCAGCAGCAGGCAGGGCATGTGTGGAAAATTATCCACAGGATTGTGGCTTCCATGGAGGTGTGGGTTGGGGTGGCTCTGATGCTGGGACAAGGGATCATGGTAACAGCAGTCTGGGTTTATGTGGATAATTGTCCACAGGATCGTGGCCTCCATGGAAGAGTTTGGGGTGACTCCAGGGCTGGCCGCAGGAGATCTTAATGGCATCAGTAGCAAGCAGGGTGTGCACAGGCAATTGTCTGCAGTATTGTGGCCTCCATAGAGACTTGGGGGAGGTGACTGGAGTGGAGTAGGCCCCATCTGCTGAGGCTGTGAGCTCCTGCCTTGGCACCACGCCTGCAGCTGAGTTTGTCCACCAGCAGGATTAATTGTCCTGTGGGGGTAATCTACAGTGTAGATGTGTTCTGAACTGCATCACCAATGAGTAAAAATGTGTGCTGTGCTGCATTATCTATGAGTAAACAGTGTTGGAGAAATGGCAGGAGGTATTGGTGGTGATATTGTACCCATGTAGGGCCAGCCATGGATGAAGATTCATGGTGGGTGGCCTGAGTCCGTGAAGGGCCATCCATGGAGGGGCCATGCAGCTGTGCTGGGGAGGTAGAAGTTAAGTGGGCACAGCATTATGATAGCGCTAAATTGTCCCAGACCCTTTTGGGAAGATCCCCTAAACCTTCAAAAGGACAGCAGAACTTGACTTTATTTTTTATGCAATGAAAATATATAAACAGATTTATCAGGACTATTTATGCATCTTCTTCAGATACAGTTAATTATACAAATATTGTCAGGCTCTTCCACCTTCTTCCAACAATGAAAATATCCAAGACTTCAAAACTTTGCACATAATCATGTGATACTCCAGTTGATCTAATAAAAGCATTACCAAAGTACAATTTAGATTTGATCTTTTAGACTGGATGACACTAGTATTGGGAAGACAATTTTACTACCTTCTGAAATGCTTGAATTTGAAATAATATTTTACTAGGAGAATGACCCTGGTTAACTAGATTTTATAGGGAAAGACATTTTTCTAGTTTTATATTCTTGTATTTAATACACTATATACTAATCTTTGGAATAACAATTAATGAAAAAAAAAAGAATTTTACAAAATGTATAATTCAGTCATCATAAATTCTTAAATGGTTATGAATAGAAGAAAGTTCAATTTTCTTGGAGTTTCTTTATTCTGAAGTTTCCTTAATTAACGATATAACACCAACATCCAAAATGAGAAAGCTTAATGGGCATTTTGTTTGATAAAGTAGATCACAACCTACTACTTGACAAGATAGAAAAATGTGGGTTAGATAGCATTACCACCAGATGGATTCGTAGCTGGCTGACAGGCCGTACTCAGCATGTGGTCCTCAATGGAACCACATCTACATGGAAGGAAGTGTGTAGTGGGGTGCCCCAGGGCTCTGTTCTGGGCCCAGTGCTCTTCAATACCTTCATTAATGATTTGGATGAGGAGATAGATGGGGAACTCAGCAAATTTGCAGATGACACCAAGCTGGCAGGAATAGCCAATACTCCAGAAGATAGGCTTAAGATACAGAAGGATCTGGACAGACTTGAACACTGGGCACTATCTAACAAAATGAAATTCAATGGTGAAAAAAGTAAGGTTCTACATTTAGGCAGGAAAAATCAAATGCATAGGTATAGTATAGGTGGTACCTTGCTCAATAGTAGTAACTGTGAGAGGGATCTCGGAGTCTTAGTAGACAATCACTTCAATATGAGCCAGCAGTGTGCTGCAGCTGCCAAAAAAGCCAACACAGTGCTAGGCTGCATTAACAGAGGGATAGAATCAAGATCAAGTGAAGTACTAATACCACTTTACAATGCTTTGGTAAGGCCACACCTGGAATACTGCATCCAGTTTTGGTCACCATGATGTAAAAAAGATGTCGAGACTCTAGAAAGGGTACAGAGAAGACCAACAAAGATGATTAGGGGGCTGGAGGCCAAAACATATAGGGAACGGTTGCTGGAATTGGGTATGTGTAGTTTAACGAAGAGAAGAGTGAGGGGTGACATGATAGCAGTGTTCCAATATCTCAGGGGCTACCACAAAGAAGAGGGAGTCAAGCTATTCTTCAAAGCACCTGAAAGCAGGACAAGAAGCAACGGATGGAAACTAGTCAAGGAGAGAAGCAACCTAGAACTAAGGAGAAACTTCCTGACAGTTAGAACAATTAACCAGTGGAACAACCTGCCTCCAGAGGTGGTGAATGCTCCAACACTGGAAGCTTTTAAGAAGAGACTGGACAGCCATTTGTCTGAAATGGTATAAGGTTTCCTGCCTGAGCAGGGGGTTGGACTAGATGACTTCCAAGGTCCCTTCCAACTTTATTATTATTATTATTATTATTATTAT
>JAKJMR010014740.1:0-23734 GCA_024449315.1 Daboia siamensis | reverse complement strand
TATTATTATTATTATTATTATTATTATTATTATTATTATTAAATCAAACTTGTTCAAATAAGTTTCTTCTGTGTGAATCTCAGGATTATTTTTTTAAAAAAAATAACTTTGAGACTGATATTTTTATAAACATGTTGAAATATGCAGTGGTGCATGTTTATTCCACAATAATTAGGAGAATTTAACAATAAAAATTGAGCTGGGATTTAAATTGAGTTGGATTAATTGTTACTAGGTGGCAAAGTTTTAGAAAATGTAAATTGCGATACTATGGTCCTTTGATGGAAGACAATTTGGCATGTAGTGAAGCTCAATCAACATTCTTAGTAAAACACCATATAAATAAAATGGTGTAGACAAATGGAAAAAAAGAAAGACTGCAATGTGTTTTGCAAAATTATTTTGATAATATTCCTTTTGCATCAAATAATTGTATTTCAAGACCAGTAAATTTACAAAGCAACTACCATCACTTTCTAAACTATAACTACATATGCTGTATCAATAGAAATAGCAGATATCAGATGTTCAACATACCTGGCTAGCAACTGAGTTTTCTGCTGATACAACTTTAGATAATAACAATACAGGTGAAACTCGAAAAATTAGAATATCATGCAAAAGTTCATTTATTTCACTAATGCAACTTAAAAGGGGAAACTAATATATGAGATAGACTCATTACATGGAAAGTAAGATAGTTCAAGCCGTGACTTGTCATAATTATGATGATTATGGCTTACAGCTCATGAAAACCCCAAATCCACAATCTCAGAAAATTAGAATATTGTGAAAAGGTGCAATATTCTAGGCTCAAAGTGTCCCACTCTAATCAGCTAATTAAGCCATAACACCTGCAAAGGGTTCCTGAGCCTTTAAATGGTCTCTCAGTCTGGTTCAGTAGGAATCACAATCATGGGGAAGACTGCTGACCTGACAGTTGTGCAGAAAACCATCACTGACACCCTCCATAAGGAGGGAAAGCCTCAAAAGATAATTGAAAAAGAGGTTGGATGTTTCCAAAGTGCTGTATCAAAGCACATTAATAGAAAGTTATGTGGAAGGGAGAAGTGTGGAAGAAAAAGATGCACAAGCAGCAGGAATGACCGCAGCCTGGAGAGGATTGTCAGGAAAAGGCCATTCAAAAGTGTTGGGGACTTTCACAAGGAGTGGACTGAGGCCGATTGCACCTTAGGCAATTGTTCTAACCTTTAGGCCACTGGCTCTTTCTCGCTTTGTTAGCTGAGAAGCAAGGGAGATATGTGTTAAATGTTTGTTAAGTATTTAGATTACCTTGTTATATGAATTTAATTAGAAATTTAATTTGGAGTGCACCTTTGCTAACACATCTCTCCTTCACTGGTGCTCCTAATCTTGTCACAAATGAAGGCATTATTATATGTCTATATGTACTATTTGCCTTGGCAGTGAAATATCTTGAGGTTGTTTTGGGCATACCTTAAATCAGACAGTCATTTATGCACATTTGCTTAAATATGATACCATGATAACTGTCCCTGTTTTTTCCTCAAACCCCTCTATCTTTCCAATATTGATATTCAAATTCTGATCTGATCACAAATTCTGATCTGTGAGCGTGAGATGCTGCAGGTAGTATTTGATCCAGCAATATGCTTTTATTTTAATTACTGCTATCCTGTCTTGAATGGTTGTTGCAATTCTTTCAGAGGGAGGAGGGATTTCTTATTCTTATTTCTGACAATTCATGTCATGTTATCAATAGAGATTAATGATAGAAAATATTCAGTGCATAATTATGTTTGTTCTACTATTCTTGTGGCTTTAATCCCTTGCTTTCCCCCCTTGTCTTTGCTTAGTTTTCTAAATACAAATATAACAACTACATACTAGTTTTTAAAGTAGACATGTATTTTCCCAAGATCAGCTGGCAGCTGTGTAAAGCCACTGTATGTTCCAAGGAAAAGATGTTATTTTAAAGAATTGCAGACAGGTCTACATTTACTCCCTGCACACTATGGTTCAAGTCCTGGTGAATCATTTCATCAACACAGCTGAGTATCTCAGCCTCATTCTTGGGGGAAAGAATCCTAACCCACTTATTTTTATATCTCATTTGTCTCTCTCCCATCAGTAAAAGTCATAGCACTGAAATTTAAAGCTATCAAAGCTGACACCATCCAGAACATAGAAAAACTCAAAGAAATAGTACTAGATTGGAAGATTTGAAGAGACCTGACCCATACAATAATCAAGAGTTGGACTTGACTGAATGGATAATATCATCATCACAGAAAATCAACTATTTTACTTCCAAATTTCAGCTATGTGATCTCAAAGTTTTCTTGTGGCTGCAAATTGGCTGGAGATGTGGACATGAACAATTTATGCATTAATCCAGTTTATTTCCAGTGGCATTCTATAGTTAGTATGAATTTATTGTTGCTTGATTTGGCTACTTCTGGCTGTGAGGTAAAATTTGAAAATAGCCTCCTGCAAGTTTGCTCACCATAGCTTCTCATGCCACTGAAATTGACAGCATCATAAATATGAACTATGGGTTATACTGGTGATGGCAGACTAAAACAAGAGATTTTCTAATGAAAAAATTACAAATTATAATGGAAGATTTACAAAAGGAAGAGTTGAATAAATCTGCTTACCCTTGTATATCCATATGCTCAGAAGTCAGGGCTGGATTATAAAGTAGCTGCTAAATTACAGGTTATGGTAAGGAACTTCTCACATAACTGATCTAGAACATCTTATGAAAGCCAATCATAATCTTAAAATGTTTACATGTTTACTGGGTATTATAAATTATAAATAAATTATCTATTCTACTTTGGAAAAAGTCTTTTTGTGACAAGTACATTATGCTTTCATACAGACTCTTCCCTATATTTATTTTCCTTATAATTATTCAGTAGATTTATCCACATTATGCACTGTACATCAACATTCACTCTTCCTAAAAATGAAACCTAAATATGCATTATATTGGCAAAGTCAAACATATTATTGTGCATACCTAACTTTTCCTTGAACATTCAGACCTGGAGAGCTTAGCAAACAGTAAATCTTCTCAGATGATTTGTATGTTTGTCATAAAAAAGAAAACTATTTCTTGCTTTCAGTTTTTTCACCTGTTGGGATTCTTTTCCTTTCCTTTCCTTTCCTTTTCTTTCCTTTCCTTTCCTTTCCTTTCCTTTCCTTTCCTTTCCTTTCCTTTCCTTTCCTTTCCTTTCCTTTCCTTTCCTTTTCTTTTTATTACCCCTATTTTTCCTTCAGATAACTGGATTCCTGGCCAGTGATATTGGATTCTTTGGAGTCCCCTGTTACACACTGATTTATTATATTAAAAATTATGTATTTTATGGCTTCAAGTGTCCTGTATTGTTACAATACCTTGTCATGAGCAAACGATTAATAACAAAATGTGCACATTGGTATACTTATTACATATATTTCCTCAGCTATTGGGACGATAGAACATTATGAGCTCTTATTATTAACCAGAGGCAATAAAATAAAATAAAAAATATATTCCTCTCTTAGAGGAGTATGTCACTATCCTAACATGCTAACCACTGAATGAATGAATAAACTTTTAAAAAAATGTCATTCAAAATTAAAAAAGAAAACTATTTGTGAGAACATAAATCTTTGGGTGCTATCTTTAATAATCTCAATATAGTTTTAGCAATCAAGGCCAATACTGTTGGAGAAGTTGTATTAGATTCAGATAGCTTCCTTTCTCCTAATGCACAGCTATAATCCAGAAAATTATCTGCTGCTTTCTTCTAAATATATCAGGAAAAATTTCCAGGCAGGTATTTATTATTTAAAAACTAATCAAATAAGTTTATCTTAATAATCCATCTAGGAAAAACATCTCACATTCAATATATATGCGTGTTTGTGTTAAATTGAGGTCACCAGATCTGAGCTGCAAAACTTGAGATTATTTTCTTCTTTTACTTGTTTGTTGTTGCCTAATAAAATACTTTAAAAACCTTAGCTTCTTTCTGTTCTTTGGAAATGGACCAGATAACCAGCACATTCCATTGAAAATAGAAACTTAAAATCAGCCCTGAAGGGTGCACTAAAATGAATTATATCTGGTAATTACCCAAGAACCAAAGAAAACATGAAATATGCTATTGTTTATTCTCCTGTCCCCATCATGGCAGATTGTATATAGCAGCAGCAAAGTGCAATCTAAGTGCAAAGTACAATCTAAGTGCAATCTAAGAGGATTAGAAGGACATACCAAAAAGTATCCACGTTTTAGGAAAGAAGAACTCTTGGAGACAGGATTGTCCAAGCAGGAGCTTTTACTAAAACATGATTGTGGAAAATTTAGACAGGATCTGGAAACTGTGTTGCCGATTGACACTTTTAAAGTGTTCCCAAGTAAAGCCCCCTCCCTTCAGTCCATTTGGTCAGTCCAGGATCAATTAAGGTTCAGGTGTCAAAACCTTCCATGGGAAGAGGGATCTTCTATGCCTTTACAACATTTACTTCCTCCCCTTCAGATTTCAATCAGAGATACAAACCAGAATCTCCCTCCCCCCTTTCTTTGTTCTTCTCAGTTCAAAAGGTTCTTTCCCTGGTCTTTGATGATGGCCTCCAGGCAGGCTGAATAAACAATCTTGCATCTAATGGATAGGGATGGCCAATTAACATCTTCTCTTCTCCTCCTTGGGAATGGCAGAATCCAGTGAGGGGTATGAGATTTGGGAGTATACAGATAGGGATTTAGGAATGGGATATAAATGGATTCTGACAAAAGCAAGGAACACAATTCTAATAAAAATGTCAAAAAGAAACTTGGGAAAAATTCGTCCAGGAAATGATCTGTTACACATTCCAGTCCCAGTTCTGATATAATACAACTGCTTTTCTAGTCTTAAGGCAAAAATGGCATGAAGTGCACATTATGCTTATTGTCCCATTTGGGCTCAAGCATCTCATGCTGGGTTTCCAAATTCTGCTGCAACAGAGAAATCAGCATGCCATATTTCTTTTATTTTTTATTTTTAATAGATTTGTGTTCCTTATCTCACATCATATAATTTACAGCCTTAAGCACATACTGATAGGAAGTAAAAGCATTTTTCTTCCCATAAACATGTCATTGCTTCTGCTTTTTTTCCTTCCAGAAAACCTATTGCCCTAATCCACAAAAGCAATGAGCTATGAGAAGCATTCTAATGTTAAGACCTAACCACTGAAAATTATAGAATAATCATCACTAATTCATTAAGGTTATAGGGGTTGCTAATTCTAATCTAGTTCATCATAATTATTGCATCTTAAGTAAAAAAAAATTCTTCTTAAAAAGTTCTTATACTACTAATTTACATATTTCATTCAGATTGTTTTTATTAATATATATATAAAATTTGTCGGGGTCATTCTGTATTAAGCAATGCATTACATAATGTCATACTAATTATTGTATACATTATTTGAAAATAATTAAGCACTTATTCCTCAAATAACAGAAATTCATAAGTAGAATTTATTTACTATTTTATAAAAAATTATAATAGCCAATACTGTACGTATGAGTTAAGAGGGTATTAATTAAGTTTTCAATATCTATACTGCAAAAATATAACCAACCATTGGAAAGAACTAAGGTTTTTATATCATTTTCTATTTTGTAGCCCAGAAAAAGCGTGCATGCTATTAATATCAAATACCAATGAATATTAAACAATCCTTGGAGAGGAAAAGCAGTTAAAATATAATAATAATAACAGTAATAACAATATCAACAACAACAACAACAACAATAATAGCAATAACAATAATAATAATAAAGTTGGAAGAGACCTTAGAGGTCATCTAGTCCACCCACTGCTCAGGCAGGAAACCCTATACCATTTCAGACAAATGGCTGTCCAGTTTCTTCTTAAAAACTTCCAATGTTGGAGCATTCCCCAGTTCTGGAGGCAGGTTGTTCCATTGGTTAATTGTACTAACTGTCAGGAAGTTTCTCCTTAGTTCTAGGAGTTCCTTGACTAGTTCCTTGACTAGTTTCCACCCGTTGCTTCTTGTTCTGCCTTCAGGTGCTTTGGAGAATAGCACAACTCCCTTTTCTTTGTGGTAGCCTCTGAGATATTGGAACACTGCTATCATGTCACCCCTCACCCTTCTCTTCCTTGAACTACACATACCCAATTCCAGCAACCGTTCCTTATATGTTTTAGCCTCCAGGCCCCTAATTAGCTTTGTTGCTCTGAATGCAGTATTCCAAGTGTGGCCTTACAAAGTCATGGTAAAGAAGTATTAATACATCACATGATCTTGATTCTATCACTCTGTTAATGCAGACTAGGACTATGTTGGCTTTTTTTGCAGCTGCAGCACACTGCTGGCTCATATTTAAGTGATTGTCCACTGGACTCCAAGATCCCTCTCACAGTCATTGCTGTTGAGCAAGGTACCCCCTATACTATTTCTGTGCATTTGGCTTTTTCTGCCTAAATGTAGAACCTTACCTTTTTTCACCATTGAATTTCATTTTGTTAGATGGTGCCCAGTGTTCGAGTCTGTCCAGATCCTCCTGTATTTTAAGCCTATCTTCTGGAGTATTGGCGATTCCTGCCAGCTTGGTGTCATCTGCAAATTTGATGAGTTCCCCATCTATCCCCTCATCCAAATTGTTAATAAAGATGTTGAAGAGCACTGGGCCCAGAACAGAGCCCTGGGGCACCCCACTACACACTTCCTTCCATGTAGATGCAGTTCCATTGAGGACCACACACTGAGTATGGCCTGTCAGCCAGCTACAAATCCATCTGGTGGTGATGCTATTTAACCCACATTTTTCTATCTTATCAAGTAGTAGGTTGTGATCTACTTTATCAAATGCCTTACTGAAGTCCAAGTAAATTATATCTACAGCATTCCTCTGGTCCACTAATTTTGTCACTTGATCAAAGAATGCAATGCAAGATTTGTCTGGCATGATCTGTTTTTGACAAACCCATGTTGACTTTTAGTGATGACTTTGTTTGCATCAAGGTGTTCGCTGATTTGTTATTTGGTTATCTTTTCCAGAATCTTCCCATGTATTGAGGTCAGGCTGATAGGTCTGTAGTTTCCTGGATCTATTTTTTTCCCTTTTTTGAAGATGGGAACTACATCAGCTCTCTTCCAGTCCTCTGGTAGTTCCCCAGTGCTCCAGGATCTTTGAAAAATATAGTTCAGCTAGACTGGGCTTCTATTATCGCACTTTCCCAAGCTTCCTGAGTTGTTTTCCCCTTTAGGATTTTCATCCATGGAATCCTTCCCAAGCTCTTTTTAAGTTTATTCAAATTAGCTCTTTTAAAGTCCAAGACTCTAGTTTGACTGTGTTCTATTGCTTGTGCTTCCATAATGTTAAATTCCAATATTGCATGATCACTCCCCCCCAAGGTGGGAGTGGTTTCAAAACCTTCTATCATTTCATCTCTGTTAGTGAGGATTAGATCCAATATGGCTAATACCCTAGTTCTCTTCTCTACTTTTTGGGAGAGAAAGTTGTCTGCTAGGTTTGTCAGGAATCTGTTTGATCTTCCACTTGGTGCAAAGTTCATCTCCCAGTTGATGTTAGGGTAATTAAAGTCACCCATTACTGTTGTGATGTGCTTCCTACATTCCTTAGTTAGCTGATTAGCAAAAAGTTCATCTATTTCCTCTGTTTGGTTGGGCGGCCTATAGTATACATAGATATTAGATGTAGATATTATAGATATTTATTTTACTCTGATATAATTAAAATAAGTGTAATAAGTAGGAGGAAAAACACATGCTAAAAGAATACATTTACTTTTAATTTTATCTCTCTTTTTTATTTGGTACTTAAAACAAAACATGGCTTTTATGGCAGATAATATTTATATGAGGATTTCATATTCGATCTCTAGCATCATCAGGTACAGTTGGCAAAAATCCTCTCTGAAAGCCCAGAAAAATCCATTTCATTATGACTAATGCTGAATGAAATTGTCAATTTGTTATAAGTTTGCTCCTTATACTTCTATGACTTGTTATAGCAAAGAATGTCCAAAGATAAGAAATTTAAAATTTCTGTTTTAAACATATGTTATCTCAAGATGTTTTATTCCATTAAAAATGGGGAACAACTTGGCATTCTAGAAAGAAAATAGCAACATGGAATAATATCAGTATAACCCAGAGAAATTCCACATATTCCTGAATAAGCTGTTAAACTTTTATTTTAAAGGAATAGTTATATATTGGGGCTTATACTGTAAAGCTTATCTATAAAACCTACAATTGTTTTCTGTAAGATGTATTGGTATGCAGTGTTATTCAGCATTCAAGGAATCAGGAAGCATTTATTACAGACAAAGGAGCTATTTTCTTCTTCTTCACATAAGCTATTGTGGTGCTCAGTAGAGCACAGGGCTCTGAATCATTGTTTTCAGAGGAAGCATCTCTTTGCTGAAGTTTTATTGGAGGAACATATGAATCATCTGGACTGAAAAGCACAGGAACTGACAAAGATTACATTAGCAAGAAGCCACTACCATTCTGATTCACAGTTTAGTGTTAATAGAGGGTAGTCATATCTAACATACAAGAAGATTTGGGGCTTAGAATTTTGAGGGCTTTCTCATGCAATGCATTGTACCATTGATTCCAGTTCATTCATATTGCCTTCTAGTCTGTATACTGCAGCCACTTGTCACAATTCAAGGCTGAGGAGACACTGTGTCAGAATCCATTTATATTCCATTCCTAAATCCCTATCTGTGCAACCCTAAATCTCACCCCTCACTGGATTCTGCCATTCCCAAGGAGGAGAAGAGAAGATGTTAATTGGCCATCCCTATCCATTAGATGCAAGGTTGTTTATTCAGCCTGCCTGGAGGCCGTCATCAAAGACCAGGGAAAGAACCTTTGAACTGAGAAGAACAAAGAAAGGTGGGGGAAGAGATTCTGGTTTGTATCTCTGATTGAAATCTGAAGGGGAGGAAGTAAATGTTGTAAAGGCATAGAAGATCCCTCTTCCCATGGAAGGTTTTGACACCTGAACCTTAATTGATCCTGGACTGACCAAATGGACTGAGGGGAGGAGTTTTTACTCGGGGACACTTTAAAAGTATCAATCTGCAACACAGTTTCCAGATCCTGTCTAGATTATCCACTGACAATTATGTTTTAGTAAAAGTTCCTGCTTGGACAATCCTGTCGTCAAGAGTTCTTCTTTCCTAAGACGTGGATTGGGGTGGGTCGGGACATTAGAAAGGATCTGCAGTAAGAGTCAGCCTGGAAGGAAAAACCTTACTGGGGGACTTTGCAAAAAATACATTGTCTAACAACAACCAAGGAGGAGGAGAGCCCCATGGAAAGGGAGTTTTCCCCCCAAACGAAGCCCCACCAACGGTCGGAAGCTGAAGCATCATATTCCTCTGGGGAAGAGCTGGTGGAGATGCATGACCACAAACCGCCGTGGTTGATGGGCATTGGAAGGAAAAGCGAGTGGGAAAAGGCATCGAGGAATGTGACCCTGAGGCAGGGCGGCCACCAACCTGAATGGAGGCAAGAAATGGAGATCTCCCTGCACATCAGTGAAGAGGAGTGGATCCTAGAGAAAGCTATTGACTTGATGAAGAAAACCCTTAGCTCACTAAGAGAGGACAAAGCTGAATACCTGTAGCCACAGCAGCACCTGGGGCTGCAGCTGGAGAGACAGTGGGAGGGATTTGGAACCTGCAACACCAGGGCCGTCTGCTGGACCAGGAGCTGCCACCTTAGTAGCACACACCCCAGAACCACAGATGGGGATCAGGATGAGGGGCTCCAATGCCCCAGAACTCAACGACTTCAACTGATTCATGTCATCCTTGAGGAGGTGGTTCAAGGATCCTTTAGCTGAACATAAGGCCCAGGAGAGAATCAAAATGGTGAGGCAGGGCAGACGGCCGGTAGCTGAATATACCCAAGAATTCTGAGCCACTGCCAGCAAGCTGAAACGGCCAGAAGACATCCTCCTTAGCCACTTCAAAGACAGGCTAAACTACAACCTGTATAATACTTGCCTGCCTCGCGGAGACCCGCACCATCTCAACGACTGGTATGTCCTGGCAGAGGAGGCGGAGATAGACCTACTGAAGAGGCACCACCAGGGAAAACCATGGGGCTGCCCACCGCCCAAGCAAACACACGAGGGGGAAAAAACACGGTCCATGGCTAAGAAATCAACAAGATGTTTCAAATGAGGGAGAGAGGCCACTGCGCCGTAGAATGCCGCTCAGAAGCCCCTCAGAGTAAATCAGAGGCATCACCCTCCAAGAAACCAGGGAAGTCCCAAGGCAACCCAAAAGAATCTTCCATGAAGGGGACAGAGGCTGTAGAGCCCACAACCCCTGTCAAGGACTGGGATTGGATTCCAGCCTACACTGCAGTGGTGGTGGACACCTCAGAAGACAGCTCAGAGGGAGAACCATTGGCAAGTGGATCTATTCCACCCATCCTTAAGACAGTGACTATATTAGCTTCCTCTATGCCTGAAGCTGTCAACTCTGGTTCCATCCGCTGCCTCATCAGCCCCACGCTGGTGTGGAATTTGGGCTTCCCAGTGAGGAGACTAAATCTCCTTTGGCCAGTTAGATGGGTCAATAGCAGGGGGGGTCACAGCTACCCTAGCCACTTTACCAATTCACCTTTCCCTGGGGACTCATGAGGAAGACATAACATTTGTAGTGTCCCCCAGCATGGAATGCCCAATGATTTTAGGACTGGAATGGCTGAAGGAATGGAACCCTTGGATAAATTGGAGGACAGCAGAACTCAACTTCACAGAGGGGGAGCATAGGAGCTTAAAACCCCAAAGCATCCCCCTAACCCAAAGAGAGGATTCAGCATCAGTGGGGGAAGAGAAGGGGTTACCAGAGATACCAGAGGAATATTTATTTATTTAATTAGTTTTCTATACTGCCCTATTCCTGAAGGACTCAGGGCGGTTTACAGGGCAATATTTAAAAGACAATATAAAATTAAGATAAAAATAGAATTAAAAAGAATTAAATTAATAATAGCCCAACAATAAAACAATGTTAAAAACTTAAAACTAAAAACCGCTCAGTCCAGGCTAGATAGATCGAAAAGCCAGGTTTTCATAGGGAAATAGGGAATATAGGGACTTTGCTGAAGTTTTCAGTGAGGAACAGGCAGATGAGTTTCCTCTTCACTGCCCCACAGACTCTGCTATAGAATTCAAACCCGGGGCAAAACTTCCCAAAGCCCAGGATGTATGCCATAAGCCCAAAGGAAACGGCGGAGATGGAAAGATTCATAAAGAAAAACTTAGAAAGAGGATTTATTGAGCCTGCCAAACCCAAAGTGGCCACCCAGGGAGAAGAAGTACTGCTCTTTTCGCTTGTGCATGGATTAATGAAATTTGAACACAATTACTGAATGTAATCTATACCCACTACCCCTTATGAAGGATATGCTATCCCACGTATCAAAAGGAAGGATTTTTTCCAAACTAGACCTGAGAGAAGCATACTACCGCATTAAAGAAGGAGATGAATGGAAGACTGCGTTCAATTGCCCAATGGGTTGCTACCCGTTCAAAGTAGTGCCATTTGGACTGCAAGGAGCCCCACAGTTTTTATGCAATTAATTAATGAAGTGCTAAGAGAGCACCTATATAAGAGGGTCCTGGTTTACCTAGATGACATCCTTATCTTCACTGAGACCAAAGAGGAACATATTAACCTAGTTCACTTTCAGGTCCAGAAAAGCTTCCACCATGAAGTGTATTGCTTGTTTCGGGATCTGTTCAGTTGGGTCCTGTTCTCCCTCAGTCTCCTCATCATTGTAGAGCAGTTCCATTTCACACCTTGAGCCCTATTTCCAGCTGCCCTGGGTGAAAATTACCCATTGGGTCCTTCTGTCCCACTCTTCCCTTTTTGCCACACCAACCAACTAACCACCTCGGCCTCATAATCTCCTCCATGGCAGCTGTCTCTTCCATCCATCCAGAGGGGCTCTCTTCAAAGTGAGTCTTGATGACAAACTCTTCGCAGCATTCAGTCTCATCCAGCTCATTGCTCTGGAGCAACATGATGTGCATGGTTCCTGTAGTAGGGCCGATATCTCCCTGGGTTGACCACTTTGCATATCTTGCCTAATGTAAGGTCCTGTCTCAGCTAGCACTCCAAAAAAAGCAGAACTCCTGAAACTGGCATCGTTTCAAAAGAAACTTTTATTGAGAGATAGTGATAGCAAGGCAAGATCTGAATAATTCCCATGCAAAATGTTACTTTAAAACTCTCCTTTCAAACCCCTCCCCAGTGCCCAATGGTCCAGTATGATTTCAGCCAATCCACAGGTGTGAACTTGTTATGGGAACCAGAGTGAGAAACTGCTGTTCTCATGTGATTTCGTTTTTTTCCTTGTCTCTTCCCAGCAATGTAGAGATAAGACAGATAGCCCAAGGAACATTCCTCCTCCTTTTTACACCCAGAGAGATGCATTGAAGGGGAAAAAAACCAAAGTAAATGAAATTCACTCAAAACCTCACAGAGCTCCCCCCCCGCTCCCCAAAGAGTGAAACCTCCTCCTCCCAACAGAAGGGCAGAACTCAAAAAATAAAATGAAATGAATAGATAGTTTCAGGGTCTGAAAAGCAATAGCACTTATACTTATACACCACTTCACAGTGCTTTACAGTCCTCTTAAGTGGTTTACAGAGTCAGCATATTGCCCCCAACAATTTTGGTCCTCATTTTACTTATCTTGGAAAGATGGAAGGCTAAGTCAACCTTGAGCCAGTGAGAACTGAACTGCTGACCTGCTGGCAACCAGCAGTCAGCAGAA
The DNA here is from genome assembly GCA_024449315.1 of Daboia siamensis. Taxonomy (NCBI): domain Eukaryota; kingdom Metazoa; phylum Chordata; class Lepidosauria; order Squamata; family Viperidae; genus Daboia; species Daboia siamensis. Next base: position 10,903 of record JAKJMR010014740.1, on the reverse strand, counting down.
GTAGCCTGTAGTACAGCATTCTAACCATCGTACCACCATAGCCTATATGCATAAAAACTGGCACAGAAATCATTGAGGGTTCATGCTTTCAGTATTGCATGAGATCAGTAATACAACCTTCTTTCATTTACTTTTCACTGCTGTCACTGCCCTAATGGTCTACCTAATTTCTTACATATTAACAGTATACTATATATTGATATAAGGGACGCGGTGGCTCAGTGGGTTAAGACGCTGAGCTTGTCGATCAGAGGGTCAGCAGTTTGGCGGGTCAAATCCCGAGTGCCGCGTAGCAGAGTGAGTGCCTGTTACTCGTCCCAGCTTCTGCCCACCTAGCAGTTCGAAAGCACGTCAAAATGCAAGTAGAAAAATAGGGACCACTACGGTGGGAAGGTAACAGCGTTCCGTGCGCCTTTGGCGTCTAGTCATGCCGGTCACATGACCATGGAGAAGTCCTCGGACAAGCGCTGGCTCTTCGGCTTTGAAACAGAGATGAGCACCGGCCCCTAGAGTCGGAAACGATTAGCACGCATGTGCGGGGGAACCTTTACCTTTACCTTTATATATTGAAAGATCTGCAGAAATGAGAAGGATTGTATCATTGTTCTTTTCCTTTTCCTCTTCATCCTTTGTGGGTTATTGCTGTTTTTACCAAACATTAAATATAACAACAACAACAACGACAACAATGACAATGATAATCATAATGATAATAGAGTTGGAAGGGACCTTGGAGGTCTTATAGTCCAAACCCCTGCTCAGGCAGGAAACCCTATACCAATTCAGAAAATGGTTGTCTAGTCTCTTCTTAAAAACTTCCAGTATTGGAGCAATCAAAACTTCTGGAGGCAGATTGTTCCACTAATTAATTGTTCTAACTGTCAGGAAATTTCTTCTTTGTTCTAGTTGCTACTCTCTTTGATTAGTTTCTGCCTTCAGATGCTTTGGAGAATAGCTTGACTCCCTCTTCTTTTTGGCAATCCCACATATATTGGAACACTGCTTTCATGTAACCCCTAATCCTTCTCTTCATGACACTAGACATTCCCAATTCTAGGAATCATTTTTTATATATTTTAGCCTCAGTCCCCTAATCATCTTTGTTGCTCTTCTCTGTACTCTTTCTAGAGTCTCAACATCTTTTTTGCATTGTGCTGACCAAAACTGGATGCAGTATTCCAAGTGTGGCATTACCAAGGCATTGTAAAGTGGTATTAACACTTCACATGATCTTGATTCTATCCCTCTGTTAATGCAACCTAGTAGTGTGTTGGCTTTTTTGGCTGCTGCTGCACACTGCTGGCTCATATTTAAGTGATTGTCCACTAGGACTCCAAGATCCCTCTCACGGTCACTGCTGTTGAGCAAGGTACCCCCTATACTATACGTGTGCATTTGGTTTTTCTTGCCTAAATGTAGAACCCTATTTTTTTCACCATTGAATTTCATTTTGTTAGATAGCACCCAATGTTCAAGTCTGTTAAGATCCTTCTGTATCTTAAGCCTATCTTCTGGAGTATTGGCTAATCCTGCCAGCTTGGTGTCATCTCCAAATTTGATGAGTTCCCCATCTATCCCCTCATCCAAATCATTGAGGAAGATATTGAAGAGCACTGGGCCCAGAACCCAGACCTGGGGCACCTCACTACTCACTTCCCTCCATGTAGATGCAGTTCCATTAAAGACTACATGCTGAGTATGGCCGGTCAGCCACCTACGAATCCATCTGGTGGTGATGCTGTCTAACCCACATTTTTCTATCTTATTAAGTAGTAGGTTGTAGTCTACTTTATTAAGTGCCTTACTGAAGTCCAAGTAAATTATACTCATAGCATTCCTCTGGTGCATTAATTTTGTCGCCTGGTCAAAGAATGCAATAAGATTTGTCTGGCATGATCTGTTTTTGACAAACCCATGTTGGCTTTTGGTAATGACTTTGGTTGCCTCTAGCTGTATGCTAATTTGTTGCTTTATTAACTTTTCTAGAGTTGCTGGCCACTGGTCTTGGTGTAAGGTATTTTCTTCCCACAGCTAAAGCAAGCCCCTGGGTTTGGCAAAGTTCCCCCCACCTGGCTGGGGGCATGCCCCCCTCTTCTAAGGCAGTGCTTTTCAACCTTTTCACAGATTGTACCACTTTTAGGACATGACAATATTTGAGTGCCTCCAGTGCTTAGCAAGCTTCATCTCATTCTTTGGCTAGCCAGCAAGATAATTGACAGGCAAGTCATACATATTTATGATATGAATCTTGTTCTTCCCATTGAGCTGGCTCTTATGCTTTGGAGATACTTGGATATAGCTGTCTTCCTTGCCTCCTTTTCCCATATGGCTGTGGGATAACAAGGCACTTTTAGCTGATTGGTATGTGTGCTGGTAATTCCATCCCATTCAGTCTTAATTACGTTCCCTCTCTTGACTACCCTCTGGCCACATTTTCATAGTTCAAATGACATCTCAATGTTCTCACTGAAGATGCATGACAAAGGATCATCAAGTCAATGCCCCATTTACTCTTAGCATATAGCTTGAGGTCTATCCTTGTAGAAGAGGTGGCTCATGATAATTCTACTTTTGAACTGGTGTACATATCAAGTCCTTGTGATTATCTGGTTAAGAGGGGATTCAAACCTATGCAGAGCAGAAGCAGATACAATGCATATGGTACTTTGATATAAGCTGCATTTAATTAGTACTGGTATGAGCTGTCTTGAGTTGATTTCCAGTATTGTTCTCCATTCCCACTGAGTTCTTGAATATGTTTCTGAGTCCTAGTGTCCTACTCACTTTGTACAGCCTCAGGCATTCACAAAACTATATGTATGGCATTGAGTCATAGATTTTTCTTGTAGTTAATTCAGGCTATGCTCTGATTGAACTGCTTAGACCTTGAGACTTGGGGATTGATAAGCCTGTTTTGTTGTTCTCAATGCCCTTGTGATCTGTATTCATATTTTCACCATATGGTTCTGTAGTTTGAGGATTGTGATGCTTAATAGGACTTTCTATGTTACAGGGAGATACATTATTTGCTGGTAATTGGACAATGCTGTTCACTAGTGGGTGTCTTTCATAATCAGCATTGCCCTTCCTTGTGTTAGCCTGTCAACAGGGTAAGAGTTTGCTATTAGCAGCTGGTTCAACTGTGTTGCTAGGCATTCATGCATGGCTGTGAGTTTCTTTGATCAGTAGTGTGGGTCACATCTGGAGCAGGTGCTATTTAGCTCTTCATGTTCTTGACCTGCTGCTGGATAACTGTTACTGTGTTGGTGAGTGGTTCCTATTGTGGGAGATTGTTGTGACTGTTCTCTTATGCTGCAGTCACTTTGCACTGGTGTTATGTATCTTCTCTTTCTCTGAAATTTCTTTCAGTACCATTCAATTTCTGCTAACAGTGGCTGTGCTGCTACAGTGGCTGTGCAGTGAAACAGAACCTCAGTTAGTTCTTCAGGACATTTAACTTCTTGGCTTCAGCTTCAGTTTGATTCTCAAACTTTTCTTCATCATGGACCCCCTTTAAATACCTTTTGTGGCCATGGACCATGGAAACAGACCACCAAGACATAACTCAAAAGTTAAATCATAACATTTTTTCAAACTTTTGCAGACTCCCTACAATGACACTGTGCTCGCCCTGAAGCCCCAGACCAGTGAGTACCACTGTTCTACTGTATCTCCTTAGCCTATCTCCTTGTGACCCCTTGTTTAGCAGTTTCTAATCTTCAGATGAAGTCAGGCCTTTGTAGCTAAATCTTATCCTTAATCTCATATCTTTCTACATTTCTACCAACTGTCTAATTAACTAAACAGCTGTTTCTCAGCATGTATGAAGGTAACTCTTCCCATTATCCATAGTTCCTTCAAATATGTCCTATATATTATCTCATTAGATCTAATGGTATAGGGGCATTTCATTAGTACCAGCTTCTCTTGTTTTGTTTATGCATGGTTTCTTCCGTAGCTCAGTTATAGTCAGATTGTCCTGGTTCCCCAATACTCAACATGGACCTTGTTAGTCTGGGCAATTTATGAGATGGCATGCTCTCCTAGTTCATTTCAATTTCATGCTTGAATAGGCAGATTGTGTGTTAAGGGGGGGCCCTTTTGGTAAGGTAGGTACTAGCTGGGATTTAAAGCATAGCCTCCTGCATCAAAATAGTGCTTTACCTGCTATACTACCTGCTATACTATCCAATACTATCCAGGACAATGTCCCACAGAAGTTATGTATCATTAACTTGGTATAACCTAATTTCTTCAATTGAATTAGTCCTCAGATCACCTTATTCTCAGAAACATTTCCAGATGACTATTAGATTGTCAGTGAAAGCCTTGCTGATTAATAGGAGCACTTAAAATTAATTTCTGTCTGAACTTTATTCAGAGGTAACCTAGTATGTACAGCTGTTAAAGGATTTAAACATAAAAGTTAAAGAAGCTGTAACAGTATTTGAAGATAATGCTGCTTGCATTAAAATGGCAAAAGGTGACAGAGTGAAAAGTAGAAGCAAGCATGTGGACATTAAGTATTGTAATATCAGAGAAGCCATCAAAAGTAAATTAATTCGCTTGCTTCATTGTTCTTCAGATGACCATCTGGCAGATGTAATGACCAAGCCATTGGGTGGAGTACACCATGGGAAGAGTATTAAATTAGGGTTACACAACCATCCTGCAATGTAGAACACAGGGAAGAAGAGCAACAACCATTTAGGACCTTTGGTATGAGAACACGGGCAATGACTAGAGCTATGGCTACAACACATGGAACTATCAGCAATTCACTTTTAACAACAGATATCCAGAGACAACTACATCCCCCCAAAATGGATGCGCAAAACTCAAAGAAATACAGCCGACCTCAACAAACAGATCGGTGACACGCTCCATGAGCAGAGTGCAGACACCAACAGTAGAAATGCGATCTCCCCACCCCAGCATTCCCATCCTGACGAAAGAAGGGAAAGTTATAGAGAAGTTTCAGTAGTGTTAGTGATACATAACACTTGGAGTTTTTCTAGATTAAAGATTAAAGACAATGGCATTTATGATTGGGGCTTTATTTATGATTGGCTCCTTTTTATTTATCATTCTCTCTGAGGATTGTTAAGGTTGAAGTGATTTACATGTATACCTCTTTTCTTATCAGTCCTGAGCATTGGACCATTGAATTAAGAATTACATCTTCCTATCCACTTCCTTTACTGTCTTGATATGGAGGTCTCTGTCAGCTTTATCACAATTTTGTCAAGCTTTAAATATGGATACAGAATTTTTAGGAAGCTTAGTGGGCAGTATCAGAAATTCTAAAAACAGCAACAGTGCTTAGTTATACTAAAGATTCAAATGGAATCACAATTAGAGGTAATAAACATACGGTAAGTACATTCAAAGTTTTCAAAATGCTATATATGTGAATCTGAAAATCTTGTAATATAGTGACCTATATTGCAAAGGCAGAATGCTGAAAGACAGTAATTTGTCAAGAGTGGTGTACTTTAAAGCTAAGACTTGCTTATTCATAGTTCAGCCTCATAACCACTCTATCATATATCTATGCTAGGTGAACTATAATTCTTTTATATTGAAGTGCCTGTCCTCTGGAACACTATTTTCCTCAAGTTGCCCAATTTTGCAAACATTTTATAAACTGTCAAGAGTGGTTTGCTTTTCAGCTAGTTTCTTCTCTTCTCTCAACCTGACAACAACAGGGAGAGGGGTGGTTGAATTGCCTAGGGTGGGAATGGAATGCCAAGACTTCAGATTATGAGGCATTGTTTTCCCCTTCAAGGACATGCTGCTTGAAGGTGTTTGAATGATCCAGACAGTTCCCATAGCAAATGGACCATAGGTGATTGGACAACACAATGGACTAAGGGGACCAGCCAAAGAAGGAACTCTTGTTTAATTATATGAATCTTTGAGTAGAAAATTCAGAGCTGATTTTGCTTCTTTTGTGCCAATATAATATATTCAATAAAAGTATTACTTTTGGGAAGAGCAATGTCCCAGGGGTTTCATTCTTGGATTCACTAGCTGGACATCTGACATAAAACCTTCATCTCATGGTTGTTTTCCTGAGTGTGTGAAGAAATTAATGAGGTCAGTGAGATGGATTTTATTTATGATTAATGTTGTCCTTGGCTGCCAGTGGAGTGTGTGTATGTGGTCTTCGATTCTGTCATGTCTGATTCTCAGAGTCAGCAAAGTCCCTGAAGTCGTTGCCATTGTTTCCTTCCAAGAACTAAGAGAAAGTGACTTGTCCAAGATCACCCAATTGACTTTATGCCTAAAGCAGTACCAAAGAAATTCTCAGATTATATTCTGGAGAACCATTACCAATAAAACAACAGTTAATGAACTAATAAATCATACCAGATTTGATATAAATTGATATAAAACAGCTTCTTGAATACTATTCAATATAATTCAAATAGTTTATATAAATAAATTGATTGTTTATTCTTCCTCTACTGATTCCATGTCTACTGAAGGAATTTCCCATAGCTTTCACTGACTCTTCTTTTCTTCTGATCATCAGGTAAAAGTGATGATATTATACTGAATAAACTCAACCCCAAAGATCTGCTCTTCTACCTGTATGGATTTCTGCTTAATTTTTATATCTCATGAACTCATGAAGAATTTTGAAAAATGTGATTTCTCACCTCTAAATGAAGTGATTAAACCCTCCCATAGGCCTCAGTTTTTTAGGGAAACATATGAGCCACATATTAAAATTGTCGGAGAAACCCAGAGAATCAAGAAACAGGCCTTTCCCTTGTAGCATTCATTTTCCAGAACTAACTTCCAAATGGCATCAATTAATGTCTTCAGTTTTAGCAGTCATCAGATATGTAGTAATACTTCTAATCCAAAAATGCTTTATTGCTCAATGCTTATTGCTCCCATTTAGAAAATTTTCTTATACTACTATTGGAAAAACTGGATTTTTACATCTTTTGTTTAGAATTATATGGATGTGTAAACATTTAGTTGCATTATGATTGTTTTCTGTTAGGCTTTGTGTTGTTCTGAGATACTTTACGGTTGCCTGAAGTATATTCAAGTAGAATTAATCATCTTGATATAGTAGTGCCTTTAAATTCAACATAGTACACTTTACTGGAAGCCAATTAAGCAAAAAGATTGTAAAATAATCTTACTGACTTTTGGAGTTGATTCAGTTACTTTTGCTCAAGCTTAATAATCAATACAGAATTTTGCATAACATTTTTATTAAAGTGTATCTTTCAGTTATCACTGCCGTTTAAGGCTGCAGCTGTTCCATTTATTTTAACGTGTAATCCCACAGGTGAGTATTAAGAAAATTAGACTTTGATCTCATTTTCATATTATAAGTGCTGTTGCATTACTTGGGGATATGATAGATTATCAAAAAGTTCAAATGACCCTCAGAGAAAGCACAGAAATCATTGCTATTTCAAAAAGGATTCAGATATACTGTATGTTTGTGGATATTATAAACCTTAACATAAGAAGAGTGCTTTGGTTTTAAGGAATATATAGGTATAATAGAAATCTGGAATAAATGAGAAAAGTTACAATGTTGAACAGGCACTAGAGACCTACCTTTGTCTAGCCTTAGCAATGAAACTTATTGGATGAGCTTTGAGACAATAATTCTCTGTCTGTTGAACTTTTCTCTCCAGGTTGATGCTGTTGTAGAGAAAAAGAGAAGACAGCTCTGTGTATGCTATTGGAAGTGGTATAGCTGAGCAGTTGGAAATTTCAACATCCTTTCCAAGAACCTGGGAAACTCAACCCTGCGTCCTGCCATGTGGTAGTGGTTTGTTAGATCCTACATCTACTATTTATCTTCCAGGAAGCATTTCACTATCCTCCAAAAACAACTCTTGCTTTTCTGTAAATTAAAAGGAAAAGAGAAAAGAGGAAAAGAGAAAAATTAAATCAAGCACTTGACTTGTGCCTAGGAATATCAGCCCTTCTTCCCATCCCCCACTTCCATTTACAAAATTGACCTTTCAGATTTAAGTGACAGGGGTGAAGATAAAAATATAGAGCCAATCAAATTATAAGTAGCATCTTAAAAGATCCTGTATTTGGGGGTGGGAAGTGGAATAAAGGAGCATCTTATTGGAGGGGGGGAATAAAGAATTATAAAGTTCAGAAATACCACAAAATACTTCTAATAAAAGGAATCTGAACTGTAAAGAAATTCCACACACACAGTGAGTTTCTACAGAAAAAATCAGTACAAGAGACAAAATAATAGACTTAAGCATGCATTGTAAGAAAAACTAAACTTAATGCATAATTTCTAGCTAGATTTGTTACTTATTTCCTGGGAAGACTTGATGTCTACTACTTGCTTCTTGATTGTTTTCCAGCTTCTTACTGATTTTCAAAAGGTTCAAAAGGATGTTGCTTCTTTTTTTCCTAACACTACCACTTCTGAAATTGCTCTTTTTAACAGAAACAGTTTAAGTAATCTTCCTGCCCTACTGATCCTAAGTCGTGCATAACTTAGAAAGTCTCTGCTTAAGACAAAGGACTATGTCTGGGAAACAAACTGTTACAGTTATGAATGCCAGGTGGCATTGTAACAGTCACTTTGAGCTCCTCAAGGAAAGGTGGGATACAAATCTAATAAGTATATAGAGCTATAAATATAACTGCTGAGTACAAATGACAGTTTGTACAAATGAAAGTTCAGAAGGGTGATGCGAGGTATTGTTGAATTTTGATATTTCCAAATGCTCCAGTTAATCCAGTTTTTGAAATATTTTGTGATTGGAGAAGTTATGATTCTATCCAGCATTTCTTATTTACCCAAGTATAGGAACTTTAGCTATTTATCTAGCTCTAGTTATAGCTATGCCGCAAACATATTATCCTCTCACAGACAAAAAGAGAATATAATATAAATTAAGGAGTGATCAATTTCAAAATGGAGAAATATCAAACTGAAGTGTCTCAAAAGGATCTGAATTTGAAATAAGCGTTTTTAAATTTGCATATAAATGAACAGTAATATATAAATGAGTTTTGAGATATATTCATACCTAGTTATTTTGGATGGTTAAAACAGAAAAATGATATTAAATGATCCAGAAGAGTCCCTCTGCCCTCAGTTATTGTCATGCTTATACAATATGTTTCTTATTTGCCTGGTTAACCTATTGTCAAGGATGAATCCTTTGCCACTTTGAGTCTTGTGAACTTCAAGTCCCAGTTTAGTTATCCTGGGGAGTTCTGGGAGTTGAACTCCACATGTCGCAAACCTTGGCCACTTTGAGACTTGATACCTTTGTTACCTTGATAGTTTTTCACTGTGGTTGTTTGTTTTTAGTTGTATTGTTTTTGTATTTTCCACTGTATGTCCTGTAAGATGGCCTGAAAATGTTATTATTGAAGGATGGCTTATTGATTCTCAAGTTATATAAATAATTTAACAAATGAAAATGCTATTTTTAAAAGTCACCATTGTGTTATTTCAATCTTTGTTCATTACAAATTATCAGCCAGGATATATGCCCTTGATTACTTGCTGACCTCAAATATCAATTATTCCCATTTGCATTAGCTATTGTACTACATCATTTTTAGGATTCCTTGTTTTCATTTAGTTGCTCTACTGACATTGATGGTGTCTATTCACTACAAGATTTACAAGGAAGAAATCTGGGAAAACATATGGAAAAGTCTAGCTTCTATAGAATATATAAGGAATATAAAATAAAGACAACAGCAGGCAGAGGTGTTTGTGGTAAAATTTCCTCAGTATTAACAAAGCAATAATTTAAGCTTTGCTATGAACAAGGCAATATTTTAGACTCCTAAGTTTAACAGAAAATTGTCTCCCACATCTAGTTAATTTCTGTTACCAAATTTCATAGACATATTTCCATTAATGAATGTGCTACTAAACTTCTAATATAGTGACTGCTTACATATTAAAGATAATGTTTATGATTCTGTGAAATGAACAGCATCCAAATGTCCCTTGTGATCTTTTGACTGTATATTCAACATACTCTGCATAGTTAATCTTGTGTTTGTTTTAGGCAAAGTTGGTTTAAGGGGGGGTGTCATAGTATAGGCACTTTTTCTGGGCCTCAAGAAAAGTGGGAGGCTTAAGCAAAATATAAACAGAGCATATAAGGATGGAATAACTTTTGCAGATAACTGTCTATGAGTGAATTCCAGCCAATGAAACCTAGTTGTGTCAATCACAAATTACATAATAAAATTCATTTTCATCCATGCATATAAAGTTGAAATACTGGAAAATGTATGAATATCACTATGGCTGAGAACCTTTCATTTCTTTTTTAATTTTCTAGCTAGCTGATATTTGTTCATTATCAAAATCTTCATTCCTATTTTTTAGAATCAGCTTTGAACTTGCTCCAAAAACTGTAGTTCATACCAAATAATAAATTGTACCTCCAAAAGTCCCAAATAACTGTCGTGGAAAAAACCCAGTGGAAAAGACAAGAGACAAGAACACAAACCAATAATTCTTACTTTAAGATTCAGAAGTTTATTTTTCTAATAATTTGGAACATAGCAAGCATAATAACACATCATCACGTAGATTAATAACCCATTACAATGAGGACCAAATGGTTATAGCAAATTCCAATAGGACAGCTATAGGCCAATGGCAAATCAATCAGATCCAGTCCCAACCTTTTATACCCTTTCTTGTTCTAAGACTGTAGTCAGACGGTCTGCTAACTTCTGCTGACCTTTTACTGACCCCCCTGCTTATGGATATATCCTTGGTTCAGGTTTTTCCTTGGGCCTCATAGCTGTGAGACCTTGCCCTGACCCTTTCCCATGCTGCATGGTGTCTGGTACCCGACAGACAGGATTTACAGTATCCAATTAGCACCCAAATTCCATTGCTCCTCAAGTT
>JAKJMR010014734.1:0-11757 GCA_024449315.1 Daboia siamensis | reverse complement strand
TATTATTATTATTATTATTATTATTATTATTATTATTATTATTATTAGACCAAAGATGGGAGATTCTCAAACTTGGGACAACCAAGCACTAACAGAAACTCAGACTTATTAGGGTTGAGCCTGAACTTGTTAGGCCCCATTCAAACTTCAACAATCTCCAGGCCCTGGTATAAGAGCTTGACAGCATCACTTGGTCTATCAGGGTTAAGATGTACAACTTAATAGCATCAGCAAATTGATGATATCTGACCTCAAATTGGTGAATTATTTTCCCTAGTGGTACTGTTCTTTTGTACATGGAAAGGAATTACTGTAAAAAATAACAATTTCATTAGTGAAACTGAAGCATGACTAGAATTATATTTCCATTTACTAAATGCTAGGTTAAAGCAAAGCAAGAATCTACCAGTGCTTTTTTTTCAGTTGATAAACGGTTTAGCTGATGATATACAGTAGTGAATATGTTAGCCCTGTATTGCCCATAAACATATTTACATGTAAGTAAGGTTATTATCATTTTGGTCAGTTAATTTTTAGTCCTCCTAACAAACATCAATTTTAAAATTATCTGCATTTTATGAAAAAAGCATAGCCAACGTAAGCCTGTAATTGTATAATATTAATTAAGGCCCATTGAATCCACTAGATATTACTTCAGAATAAGTACAGATAGGATCAAACTGTAAAATTTATATTTCAACATGATCTTTATATTTATCACCCCCCCCCCCACACACACACACACACATACACTAGCATAATCAGAAGATATTATAAGATCCTGTCACTTTTTGAGGTATAATTTAGTTAGTGCACTGTGCTTGATGAAATACTATTAGTACACAATGGCTTTGCACAGCTATGATACATTTTATCTCTTCATCTGATCAGTGTTATTAGAATCTGGTCATGCAGAGCTATTATCTCCGATGTTTCTGAAAATGCCAATGATATGTTACATCATCTTAATAGTGGTTGTACCTTCTTTTTGATATGTAGCTTACACTTATAATCAGCACAATTTATGACCTAACCCCATCCCAAAGTATTCTGCTATTGAAATGTCTAACATATATTTTAGGTGTTACGGGTTTAGCAAAAATTGAATTTTTACTTGCCAGCTTTGCTTCCAGAAATAATGAAACAGGGGGAACCTTTACCTTTACCTATCTATAGTATTAACAGAGCCAGTCTGGGGTAGTGGTTAAGGCACCGGGCTAGAAACCAGGAGACCATGAATTCTAGTCTTTCTTTAGGTACAAAGTCAGCTGGGTGGGCTTGAATCTATTATTTTCTACGAAGCAGGCAATGACAAAGCACTTCTGAAACCTTGCCAAGAAACATGCAGGGACTAATCCAGGCAGTTGCCAGGAGTCAACAATGACTCAACAGCGCACAAGCACACACACACACACAAACAGAGAGACAGAGAGAGAGAGAATATTAATACTGTTGATGTAAATTGTGAGAAGGCACATATAGAACCAGAACTTGGTGAAATAAACTTGCAATAGTGACTGCAAAACATACAAATTATTGGAGATGATGTGACCTAACTTGGCATATTTATCAAGATCAATTATAAAGAAATAAATCACATATTGATTGAAAGTTCAGCCAATTTCTCTTTAGAGATAAGATCTTATTTTTCCACACTGGCTCTGAAATCAAGGGAGGGCATCAGTTCTAAATCCAGATTACTTCACATCAGATTTGCCTCTATATTTTGCACTATTAAAGTTACAGGACACTTTTCAAGAATAGCTCCACATATATGGCATTACTGTTGCTAATTAAGTCTAGATCAGGGGTGTCAAACTGCCGGCCCGCGGGCCGGAGCGTCACGGAAAAACCGTGCCCATCCCATTGCCGGCAATGGGAAAAAGTTCCGATACGTCGTGCGACGTCACGTGACGTCGCGAGTTTGACATGTCTGGTCTAGATAGTTCCAGAAGGATCACAGGTGTGCATTAACTATAACCTAAATGCCATTTTAAAGGATGGCCCTCTGTAATGGCCCTCCTATGGAGATTCATTTGTCTTCAACATTGTTTGGTCAATACTTTTGAAAATTGTTGACAGCAGGAATCATTGAAAAAGAAGCTTTATCACTTGCCAGCTTTTTGGAAAGATCAAGTTGCTCAAAACTACTCATGTACAGTTCTTATTCCTAGAGAAATGGCATAATGGCATAATTTCTCTGAACTAGGAAAGATTGAACCTGGTTATTTATGCCTTGATTGGGAACTCTGGGTTGATTTGTTCAATGATCCTTGTCTTTGTTTCTATGGCTGTGCACAGTATTCTTAGGTGTCTTTTCCAACACAAAAGTTCAAAAGTGTCAATACCTCTTCCTACCTTCTTCTTCAATGTCCAACTTTTATTTCCATTGTGTCACAGGGAATACCATGGCTTGCATGATTATGATGTTTGTAAATGCATTACAGCATTTGAATAACTTCATGCCTGCTCTGACAAATGCTAGTCCATTGTGTATTTGTTTACTGCTTGTTGCTTTACTGTTATGGTTGATCCTAAAAGGCAGTAGTTATCTAATATTTTAATATCTTCACAGACAATTCTAAATTTTCTGCTGTTGTCATTAGTTTGGTTTTCTTTATAGTTCATTTTAATCCTTTTAATTTTAGTTCCTTTATTGGTAATCTTAGTCCTTTTTTAATGTGTTCCCTAACTTTATCACTACAGCTTGCAGATCTTTTGCATTTTCGCTATTACAGTAGTGTCATAGTGCAGATTGTTGATGTTTCTTCCTCCGGTTTTAAAACCACATTTATCTTCTTCCTATCCACCTCGTAATATTTATTTATATATTCTGCATATAGGTTAGGTAAATAAAGGAAGAGTATATAGCTCTGTTGCACTCAGTTGCCAATATGAAGTCAATGTTCATTTAGGAGGCAAATTTGTTAGGAGCTCCCTTTAAATTCCCTCTCTGAATTCCATTTTCAAATGCCTGCTTACTCTCCATGTCCACTTGATCAATAAGCTCTACATCTATACCAGCTGCCTGCAATTAGTGCAGGTTCTCATCCCACCAGGCTCAAGGTTGACTCAGCCTTCCATCCTTCCGAGGTAGGTAAAATGAGGACCCAGATTGTTGGGGGCAATAAGCTGACTTTGTAATAATGCCGCTTGGGGGGGCTGTGAAAGCCCTAACAAGCAGGCATATACATAGAATGAAGGCTACTGCTAAGCTTGTAAGCCGCCCTGAGTCTTCGGAGAAGGGCGGGATATAAATGTAATAAAAATAAACATAAAAAAAAAATACTAAGATAAATTGTTCCTAAATCATTTGGCTTCATTTGCTGTATTATGCTCTCTAAATTGAGCCTAGTAATTATGAAAGTAGGGCACTGGACAGGCTGATCAATTATTTGCTCTGATTGATGTGTTCAGAACAAAAGTATGGCCTATTGTTAAATATTAGTTTAATAAAATTACAAACTGAACAGATACATTAAGAAATTGGGGCAAAATTTATAATTTTGGTTGACATAAATGACAACATTAAGGGCAAATGCTGTCTGTTAAATTGAAATTGCTGGGTCTGAGTTAACTTTCAAAATGAGAAGAGACAATGATTTCAAGAAACATGCTTGATGCTTTAGAGACTTTTACAACATTTAATTTATCAAAGGAAATAATTAACACACTTCATGGCAGCCACTGATGGAATTTATTCATTTGGAAGGCATTGGTTTCCTGTCATTAAAACAACATCATGTCCTTCCTTTTCTATTAAACAGGGCAATAAGAAGTCACTAAAATGAAATGAAGAGGTTTTTTGGCAGTGTTCTCAAGCAATGATTTAAGGCTGTTACGAGATAGCAGCTCTATAACACAGGCCAACAAATGTATTTTAGATGATCAAACTTGAAAATAGCATGCTGCTTTCTTTAAATGATGGATTATTTGCAGCCTAGCAGGACCTGCTTTGTATAATTGCCTCAACATTTCTGTTGGAATGAGTACTGATTTCTCCAAAATTATTTATGATCAGTAATTTTCTTTGCATGATTTCATAAAGAATATTTTGGCTTTTGTGGATTCAATTTTAAAGCCTTTTGGCTGTATTCATTTGCTCATGTATTATTAGCAATGATTGTTTTGAAACAAACTATTACAATATACAGTATATTATGAATATAAGGGCAGTTGACCTAAGTCTTTTAAAAAGTGCTTGAAATCATAAAGCATAAAGTGATCATTATATTATCATCTACTAATGCATAGTTCTTATAGGTTATAACCAGGGTACACTGAAGGGAAATGAGGAGGATCTTTTACATAAATAAGAGCAGTGCAGTGGCCATTATTTCAGAAGAGGTTTTTCTGTCTGTGATTTCAAACTCACTGAATCCCTTCAGACCAGGGCATCTCTTGGTTCATTCAAATAACATGCTAATTCCTGGTCATCTAACCATCATTGGATTAACCACAAGCTATTTCCTAAACAAGATTAGACATATTCTACAATGTGCTAAACCAGAGCGTAACATACCATTTTCTGATGTAGTAGAATGTATATGACCAGCTAATGTCATACTAAAACATGTTGAGATTATACACATTAATAGAACATCCTTGCTTAATGATTGTTTCAAATTATGACAGATCTCAAAACACCATTGCCAGATAACCAAGTGAATTCAATAGCTTTTTAAGACATGTTCTTTCTGTCCATGAAATGATGAATAAACAAGCCCTTTTCTTCAGCATTTGGTTATAAAGATCCCAGACATTTTACACAAAAGTTCGATGGCAATGAGCCAATGATGAATTCAGTCTGTAAGACATAGAGAAAGAGATACATTGAAGAGTCATAGCACTTACACAACCAATATTGGGAAAAGTAGAAGGATCTAAGCATTGCCTAGTGTGGGAATAAAGTTATGAGCCTGATCATCGCCATTCTGTCATTATATTAAAGACTGCTTTAAGGACTTTTCATTCTGCCGGCATGGCAAAGACCTTCCAAAGTGGTGACATCATTTTAAGGAGATAGGAACCTATAGCATAAACAGGATGTATTGTGTGTAACCATATATGGTAAATGTTTTGTACAACCAATGAACTTTTGCCCTTTGTATTCCCTGGAAGACCCTCAATAAAAGGGGGCTTCGGACTCCGGTCTGGAGTTCTCATCCCGAGACAACCCTGTGTCTTTGTATTTCATGAGAACCGTGGTGCGAAGGGTGGCATCACGCCACAAGTGGTGACCCCGACGTGATCGCTGAAAGGATCTCTGTGACTGCCGCAGTTCCCAATGGTAGCCGTGATTATCCGGTACCTTGGGTCGGTGGGAACGAGACTCCATTAAAACCGCACCATGACATGACCGCTCCAGAGGCTGCCTTCAGTCATCGCAGTTCCTAGTTGTGACCGTGAGTGTCCGGCACATTAGGTCGGTGACGGTGGGCAGCTGAAAGAGCGCGAGTGTTACGACACGATCAAGGGACAGTTTTGTACTTGGTGTGTCCGTCTTCTGCTATACTTTCGCCAGGACTTGGACAAGAGCTCTCATCAGTTTGCTGCAGGTCGGCTCTGATTCTACGTAAGTATGGGCAGCGATCTCTCTACAGTTCAGGCAGAACACGTCAGGGAAATAAGAGAGATAACTAGACGAAATTACTTTTATTTTAAACCAGATGGCAAGGGCTGCCAGATAACAGGAAAGGAAATTGGAAAATTGTTAAAATATGTATGGGAGAATGTACCATCTTACCCAGCAGGAGGAAGTGTGAAGTTAAAAACTTGGCGGAAACTGGGAGAAACTTTACATTCTAACCCCAGAGCTCCGTCGGAATTTTTAACAACATGGAGGGGCGTGGTGGAGGCCATTGAAACTCAAGAAAAGCCATTGACATCAGCTTTGGCTGGAGAAAGAGCACCTCCATATTCAGAGGTTCGTCTTTATCCACCATCGGCTCCGGCTGAACTTTGTCTCAGTAATCATGGGAAAATTTTGTCGTCTCCATCTGGAGGCATATATCCGGCTCTAGATAATCTGTCGTCTTCAAAAACAAAGAATGCGGTCGATGAAACTTTAGCCGTAGCTTTCAGAAACGGAGAACTCAGTCCGGAGGAGACGGTGGATCTGGCTCCTTCCGCCTATCCAGTCACTGTTCAAATGGATGCCCAATTAAATCCGGTGAGAATTTGGACACCATTACCTTTAAGAACTTTGCGTGAAATTAAAACAGCAGTTCAAGAATATGGCTTAAAAAGTAAATACACCCATGCGCTGTTAGAAGCCTTGGCATTTGGTCACAAAATGATTCCAGAGGACTGGAAAGGACTTATGAGAATGCTTTTAACACCAGCTCTATATTTAGTTTTTGATTTAACTTGGAGACAACAGGCCGTGGCTAGAGGGACTGCTCAAATATTACCAGATCAAATTTATGGAGCAGGCAACTTTTCCACAGTAGAACAACAACGAGATGATTTACCTGATGGAGCGTATCCAATCATTATTGTGGCGGTTTTTGCTGCTCTGAGCAAAGTTGATGACCGTCCGGGTGCCGGGAAAAGCTTTACCTTAATTAAACAAGCAAATGGACAAGACTATAGCTCTTTTATTGATAAATTGAAAGCTGCCGTAGAACGACAAATTGAAAATGCGGTAGCCGCTGAAGAAGTAGTTAAAAAATTGGCTGTAGAAAATGCAAATGAGGATTGTAAAAGAATCCTTCAACCCCTTTTAGCCTCAGGCCCGAAGGAATTGGCTGAAATGATTCAGGCTTGTAGTGCAGTGGGCAGTCAAGCCTATCAAATGGAAGCTTTGGCTGCTGCTTTTCAAAGTAAAAAGACAGGGAATTGTTTTAACTGTGGCAAGCCAGGACACTTGAAAGCAGAATGTCGAGCACCCGGGGGGGGACGACATAAAGGGAAATCCGGTGGGATTGTAAAACCAAAATCTCTATGTCCAAAATGCAGGAAGGGATATCATTGGGCTAACCAATGTCGCAGTAGTAACTCTTCCAACAGGATTTCAAAAAACTAAACAAGGGGGAGATGATAAGGCCCCCTAATCAGGATGTTACTGAACCTTATCACTTAACAACACAACAAAAAAGGCCCCCTAATCAGGATGTTACTGAACCTTATCACTTAACAACACAACAAAAAATTCCTATTCAAATTGGGGACCCAAGATTACAACCAGCAACAAAGGGTTCAGCAGGAGTGGATTTGCCGTTGGCTTCTGCATGTGAATTGAATTTTCCAGGAGCGGTGGAAATTTGTGAAACCCAATTGAAGGGACCTTTGCCAGATGGAACTGTGGGGATAGTTTTACCTCGGTCCTCGGCATCAAAAAAGGGAATTTTTGTCCTCCCGGGGGTGATCGACAATGATTATGAAGGAATTATTAAAGTTCAGATGTATGCAAACCTGCCTAAAACTGTAAAGAAAGGGGAATGTTTTGCACAATTGATTTTATTGCCCTATTGTAAACAAGGGAATTCATCCAAAACTAGAGGAACAGGGGGATTTGGCTCTACAGATCAAGAGGGGGAGTTTTGTCAGTTTGTTTTTGCTATAGCTAAACAATTGGAACCCCAAAAACCTTTAATGACCATTTTAATCAATAACCGACCTTTTTCAGGTCTGGTGGACACCGGAGCTGACGTATCAGTCATTCGAGTGTCGGATTGGCCAAAGGAGTGGCCGGTAGAAGATACTCCTGCAGTTCGAGGAGTAGGAGGTCTTCAACATGCTCAAATCAGCAAACAGTGGTTAACAGCAACACTTAAGCAAGGAGGAACAGCCGCAAAGATTAAACCAGTGGTGATGCAATTACATATTAATCTTTGGGGCAGAGATTTGTTGAGCCAATTAAATGCGAAACTGATTATAGAGGATTAAGATGGATAGGAAACAATTGATGAAATTACAATTGACATCAGGCATTCCTGTCTGGACAGAACAATGGCCACTGTCACAGGAGAAGTTAACCAATTTGCATATCTTGGTCAAAGAACAGCTCGATGCAGGACATATAGAATTGACTACCAGTCCCTATAATAGTCCTGTTTTTGTTATTAAAAAGAAATCTGGCAAATGGCGTTTTATTCATGATTTAAGAAACATTAATGCAATTATAGTTCCCATGGGGCCTATTCAGTGTGGGCTTCCTAATCCAAATCTGATTCCTCAAAATTGGGATTTGATGATAATTGATTTGAAAGATGCTTTTTTTACCATCCCTTTACATTCAAAGGACAAACAACTTTTTGCCTTCACTGTGCCTGACTTAAACAATAGTAAACCCGATGTCAGATATCAGTGGAAAGTTTTACCCCAGGGGATGTTAAATAGTCCGACAATGTGTCAAATGTACATTGGTTGGGCTCTTCAGCCTTTGAGGGATAAACACCCTGATTGGAAAATTTATCATTATATGGATGACATTTTGTTTGCCAAAATTGGACCTGAAGGGATAATGCAACAGTTTTTGCCAGAAATTGTGGCTCAACTCAAAGTTTTTGGTCTTTTGATTAGTCCAGAGAAGATTCAAACACAACTTCCGGTCAATTATTTGGGTCATAAATTAGGCCTGGCTTCAGTACAACCACAGGTGGTCCTTTTTGACCTTCCAAAAACACACAATTTTGTAGAACTTCAAAAATGGTTGGGCAACATCAATTGGGTCAGACCTTATTTGGGGCTCACAACAAAGGAATTGGCACCTTTGTTCGCGGCATTAAAGGACGGGAAACAACCTACTGACCCTATTCATTTGACAGATGAACAATATGCAGTGGTACAAATGATAGAGACTCGTCTGAATCAGGTCTGGACAGATCGCTGTTTGGATAATGTACCCTTGGAATTAATTTTGCTGTCTGATAGATTACCCACAGGGATTATTGTCCAACAACAGGACAAAAGGACCTTTATTTTGGAATGGATTCACTTGAATCACACGCCCTCACATTCTGTTAGTACTCCATCTCAAGTTTATTTTGATTTGATCTCCAAAGGTCGACTCCGCTGTGTCAAATTGGCTGGAGTACAACCTGTTAAAATTTATGTGCCTTTTTCACTTTTGATTTGGGAATCCTTATTGTCACAGAGTGAAGCTTTGCAGATTGCATTGGCCGATTGGCATGGACAATTTTCTTGTCATCCACCATCCGATCCACGTTTGGCTCTTTTTAAAAAATGTTTCCTTGAAATTTCAAACTGCTCGCTCATCCACCCCTTTGGACGCAGTGACTATTTTTGCGGATGGAGGAAAACAATATGGTGCCTGTGTTTGGCAGGAAGCTGGCACCTGGGTTACTCGGGTAACCCCCCCTCAGCCTTCGGCTCAGAGGGCTGAGTTAGCTGCTACTATTTTGGCCTTTCAACTCCATACACAATCTTTTAACCTCATAGTTGATAGTCTGTATGTTTACGGACTCATAGAGTCTCTTCCCTGGGCCTATTTGTCCCCGGGAACAGATTCTCACTTACTAGGGTTGTTTTTGACCCTCCAGAGCTTGTTGGAAGCTCGCAAAGCCCCCTATTTTGTGGGGCATATGCGTAGTCATCAGCCTTTTCCGGGCCTCTTAACAGAGGGCAATGAAAGGGCTGATGCTGCCACTCAGATAGCTATGGCTGACATAACACCTTGGGACAGCCACAGCTATTTTCATCAAAATGCAAAAGCCTTGATGAAACAATTTGGTCTTTCTACAGGGGAGGCTTCTGCCATAATTCAGCAGTGCCCCTCTTGCAGCAAAATTGCCTCCTCCATGCCCATGGGAGTTAATCCCCGGGGCACGGAGAGAAATTCTCTTTGGCAAATGGATGTTACTCATTTTTTGCCCTTTGCGCCTTGGAAGTATCTTCATGTGACCATTGACACCTTTTCGGGTTTTATACTGGCCTCAGCTCAAAGGGGAGAAACAACCAAACATGTCATTAATCATTGTATTCGGACCTTTTCGGTTCTGGGTAAACCTCGAGAATTGAAAACTGACAATGGCCCGGCTTACATTAGTCAAGCTTTTGCTACCTTTTGTAACACCTGGGGCATTATCCACAAATTTGGCCTGCCCTATAATTCCCAAGGACAATCTATTTGTGAACGTGCCAATGGCACCCTTAAAAGAATGTTGGAAAAAATTGATAAAAAAGAAAGGGGAAATTGCCCTGGTTTGCCTGGAATTCAAAACACTTTAAACTTAGCTCTTTATACGTTAAATTTTTTAAATTTGACTGGCTCACCTGCTGCCACGGCCGCAGAACGTTTGTTTTCTTTTTCCCTCCCTTCTCCAGATCAACAACCTTTGGTGTGGGCGCGTTTGTTACCAGATCCGACTTGGCACGGACCCTATAAATTGATAACTTGGGGTCGAGGATATGCTGCCATTCAAAAGGATGATAGGACTGTTTGGATTCCTGGTCGTTGTGTGCGGCCCTACCATATTAAGAACTCAGACAATAAAGAAGAACAACGAGGTGGTGGATCCTGATTCAGGGATCTGGCAAAGCAATCTTATGGTTCAGGACATTCGACATTTTGCAACCTTGTTAAATCGTACGGATTGTTGGATATGTGCCCACATTCCTGGACAAAGTAAGAGAGGGCTTTTATTACATGTGGTGCCTTTTAATCGTTCAACTTGGGACAATGAGGACTTTGCAAGTGATAATCCCCCTCGATTTAATTATACAGTGGCTTTAGCCAGTAGAATTTGGGAACCAGCTTGGCTTTGTTTTCGTTCTAGTAAAGCAGGGAAGAAAGTGGGTACGTATTTAAATTGTAACCGAACGGAGGAGTGGGACAACCGGAACAAATGTAAAATAATAAAAGGAAAGTTAACATCTAAAATTAGTAATGATGAGACAACATATGTCTCTAATGAAAATATGACACTTGAAATTTATGCAGCTTGCAGCCTTTTTCAATATCTTATGCAACATAGCATGACCCTCTTGCCCGGTTTTTGGTTTGTTTGTGGTCGGACAGCGTATCCCTATGTTCCTCCCAATTGGAGTGGAGTATGTACTTTGGGTTTTGTGGTTCCAGCCCTATATGTTTTTAAAGAACTGCCAAAGGTTCGGATAAGAAATAAGAGATCCGAGACTGTGGAATCACCTTTAACACTTGGAGGCCAATGGTATGTGCAGGCGGCCAGAGCAATGATTCCACCTTTAGGGGTAGCAATGAATTATAGAGATTTGCATATTTAAAATAATTGGACAGTAGCCATGTTTAATGAAACCTTGAAATCAGTTAAATTGATAAATCAGGAATTGTCCGAAGTAAGAGAAGTAGCTCTGCAAAATAGATATGCTTTGGATACAGTGTTAGCAGCAAAGGGTGGTGTTTGTGCTCTTATTCATTCTCACTGTTGTATGTACATTCACGATAACTCTCCTAATATCACAAAAACAGTACAGGCTATGGAAGACATGATAGCGCGTAACCCACTGCGTGGGGATGGATCGGGGGCCTTGGACATATGGGGAGCCATGTGGTCTTGGCTGCCTGACGGATCCTGGATACGTTCAGTGGTATCTACCATCATTATAATCATTGTCATGTTAGTAATGTTGTGCTGTTGTATTCAATGTATTCCTTCTCTCATATCAATGTTTGGCCAAATGTGGAAACAACCTACAGTTGCTATGGCCTTCCGATCACCAGATGAAGAGAAGTGGATGCCTTCAAAACAGATAAAAAAGGAGGAGATGTGGGAATAAAGTTATGAGCCTGATCATCGCCATTCTGTCATTATA
>JAKJMR010014732.1:2233-12749 GCA_024449315.1 Daboia siamensis | reverse complement strand
ATAGATAGATAGATAGATAGATAGATAGATAGATAGATAGATAGATAAATAGATAGATAGATAGATAGATAGAGTAAACAGACAGCAAACCCTAATCAAAACTTCCTAATCAAGGAACCAGCAAGGACATCCCACCAAAATTCCCAGGGCAAGTCACTCATCGCCGCTCGCATCGAGGAGGTCACCCACTTCGGCAGCGAAACATCTCCAAGAAGACCGGCAAGCTCAAGACAGCCTCAAGGAGCCCCTCGAAAGCTCCTCTACCGTGCAACGGCGATTCGCTTCTCGGCTCCGAGTCGCGTCCGTCAAGAGTGCTCCGGGCCTCCCTTTTCTCCAAGCGCATCCCCCGTTCTCACATCCCTTCGGGAAAACCTCTCCTTTCCCTGAGGGCTGTTCGTCGTCTTCCAGGGCTTTCCTCACATTCCCATTTTGCCTCCCGGGGTTGATCAGCTGCTCTACCTCCTACGTGCCGCCGGAGCCTGGATCCAGCTCCACGGGATGCGCAATTACCCAGCTTACATCGAACCCTCTGCCCAAGCCGATTCATTTTTATGCCCCTTTTCTGCCCTGCTGAGATAAGGCCACCAACTCTGGTCTCCCGCTGGGCGGTTTGCTTCGCACCACTGGCCAAGCCAGCGTTAACGCTCCCTCGCCAGCCCGCCCGAGCACGCGTTAAGTCGGCTGCGTTGCGCGTTAAGCTTCTTTCCCGACGACGTTACTTTTTTGTCCTGGGGGGCGGGATCGGCTCCCAGTTCCAGCAAAGCCTCCTGCAAAAGGCGGTGTAGGGCTTCCCATTTTAACCAGTTGGCGCGGTGCATCTCCAGTTCTTTCCTGGCCTACAAGAGGAAGATTTTAAAAAATATATTTATTTTTTTTTAAAAAAAAGGGAGAACGGGCTTTTTAATAAGGGCGACGGGGGCTTGCTCAATAAATTAAATTGCCGCTGGCAGGAACTGCGGCTGCTCCAGTCCAGTCCAGCTAACCTTGCCAAGCGAGGATCCATCATCTTTGACCGCACAACTGCAGTTTTTTTCTGGAGCTGGCCGGCTGTCGTTTCGTGTCTTTTTTTTTAGTGCGTGGTGTGTGTGTGTGTACATACACATACACACACACAAACACACACGTGAGATGGAGAGACAGAGAGATAGGCAGAAAGAGAGACACGGTACCAATCCTACGTCACTTTCTATCCATCTCTCTTTCTCTCTTTCTGTCCGTATCAGTCTATATCTATCTACCCACCAACCTTAGATCAGTGGATGGGCAGATATAGATATAATTGATATAGACAGAGAGAGAGATGGATGGATAGAAAGAGACATAGACAGATATAGATTAATGGAAAGAGGCAGAGATACAGAGATTGATAAGAGGAAGTAGATAAAAGAGAGAGAGAGGGAGGGGAGAGGCAGGCTGGTAGAGAGGTAGATTAGATCCATTTCTCTCTCTTTCGGTCTACATCAATCTACACCTGCCTATCTAGCCATCTAAAGTATATGGATAGAAAGACATTGACAGATATAGTGAAAGATTGATAGAGATTGATAAGAGTTAGCAGATAGAGAGGGAGAGGAAGAGAAAGAGAGAGGGGGGGAGAGAGAAAGAGGCTAAGGCACCAAGTTAGAAAACAGGAGACCATGAGTTCTAGTCCTGCCTTAGGCACAAAACCAGCGGGATGACTTTGGGCTAGTCACTCTCTTTCAGCCCAACCTACCTTCCAGATCTCAGTTCGAATCCAAGGCAAACCATTCAATATCACAGTAGTCCAAGTCTATGCCCCAACCACCAGTGCTGAAGAGGATGAAATTGACCGGTTCTATGAAGCCCTACAGCACCTTATAGAACTAACACCAAAAAATGATGTTCTTATCATCATGGGGGATTGGAATGCTAAAGTAGGAAGCCAAAAGATAACCGGAATAACAGGCAAGTTTGGCCTTGGAGTGCAAAATGAAGCAGGGCACAGGCTGATAGAATTCTGTCAAGAGAATACGATGGTGATAGCAAACACTCTTTTCCAACAACCCAAGAGACGGCTCTACACATGGACATCACCAGATGGTCAACACAGAAATCAGATTGACTATGTGCTCTGCAGCCAAAGATGGAGAAGCTCTATACAGTCAGTAAAAACAAGACCAGGAGCTGACTGTGGCTCAGACCATGAGCTTCTCCTTGCAAAGTTTAGGCTTAAACTGAAGAAAGTAGGGAAAAGCACTAGGCCGCTCAGGTATGAATTAAATCATATCCCTGTTGAATATACAGTAGAGGTGACAAATAGATTTAAGGAATTAGATCTGATAGACAGAGTGCCTGAAGATCTATGGACAGAGGTTCGCGACATTGTACAAGAGGTAGCAACCAAAACCATCCCAAAGAAAAAGAAATGCAAGAAAGCAAAATGGCTGTCTGAGGAAGCTTTGCAAATAGCTGAGGAAAGGAGGGAAGCGAAAGGCAAGGGAGAAAAAGAAAGATACGCCCAATTGAATGCAGAATTCCAGAGAATAGCTAGAAGAGATAAGAATGCCTTCTTAAATGAACAGTGCAAAGAAATAGAAGAAAACAATAGAATAGGGAGGACCAGAGATCTTTTCAAGAAAATTAGAGAAATGAAGGGAACATTTCATGCAAAACTGGGCATGATAAAGGACCAAAATGGCAGGGACCTAACAGAGGCAGAAGAGATCAAGAAGAGGTGGCAAAATTACACAGAAGGTCTATACAAGAATGAGCTTAACGTCCCTGATAATCACAGTGAGGTGGTCACTGACCTCGAGCCAGACATCCTAGAATGTGAAGTGAAATGGGCCTTAGAAAAACTGAGCAACAACAAAGCTAGTGGAGGTGACAATATCCCAGCCGAGCTATTCAAAATCTTAAAAGACAATGCAGTAAAAGTGCTACACTCAATTTGCCAGCAAATTTGGAAAACTCAACAGTGGCCACAGGATTGGAAAAGATCAGTTTACATTCCAATTCCAAAGAAAGGCAGTGCCAAAGAATGTTCAAACTATCGCACCATTGCACTCATTTCTCATGCTAGTAAAGTCATGCTTAAAATCCTACAAGCTAGACTTCAGCAGTATGTGGATCGAGAACTACCAGAAGTACAGGCAGGATTTCGAAGAGGCAGAGGAACTAGAGATCAAATTGCCAACATATGCTGGATCATGGAGAAAGCTAGGGAGTTCCAGAAAAACATCTACTTCTGCTTCATTGACTATGCTAAAGCCTTTGATTGTGTGGATCATAACAAACTGTGGCAAGTTCTTAAAGAGATGGGAGTACCAGACCATCTTATTTGCCTCTTGAGTAACCTATATGCGGGTCAAGAAGCAACAGTGAGAACTGGACATGGAACCACTGATTGGTTCAAAATTGGGAAAGGAGTCCGGCAAGGCTGTATACTGTCGCCCTGCCTATTTAACTTATATGCAGAGCACATCATGAGAAAGGCTGGGCTAGATGAATCAAAAGCAGGAATTAAGATTGCCGGAAGAAATATCAACAACCTTAGATACGCAAATGATACCACTCTAATGGCAGAAAGTGAAGAAGAACTAAAGAGCCTCTTGTTGCAGGTGAAGAAGGAGAGTGCAAAACTTGGGTTGAAACTTAACATTAAGAAAACCAAGATCATGGCATCTGGCCCTCTCAATTCCTGGCAAATAGATGGGGAAGAAATGGAGGTAGTGACAGATTTTATTTTCCTGGGCTCCAAGATCACTGCAGATGGGGACTGTAGCCAAGAAATTAAAAGACGCTTGCTCCTCGGGAGGAAAGCCATGGCAAATCTAGACAGCACACTAAAAAGCAGAGACATCACCCTGTCAACAAAAGTGCGTATAGTCAAGGCTATGGTCTTCCCAGTTGCAATGTATGGCAGTGAAAGTTGGACCATAAGAAAGGCTGAGTGCCATAGAATTGAAGCCTTTGAACTATGGTGCTGGAGAAGACTCCTGCGAGTCCCTTGGACTGCAGGGCGATCAAACTGGTCAGTCCTAGAGGAGATCAATCCTGACTGCTGTTTAGAAGGCCAGATCCTGAAGCTAAAACTCAAATACTTTGGCCACCTAATGAGAAAGAAGGACTCACTGGAGAAGAGCCTAATGCTGGGAAAGATCGAGGGCAATAGAAGAAGGGGACGACAGAGAATGAGGTGGCTGGATGGAGTCACTGAAGCAGTAGGCGTGAGCTTGGATGGACTCCAGAGGATGGTGGAGGACAGGAAGGCCTGGAGGAATGTTGTCCATAGGGTCGCGATGGGTCGGACACGACTTCGCAGCTAACAACAACAACAACAACACCTTCCAGGTTTGTTGTTGTAGATAGATAGATGGATGGATGGATGGATGGATGGATGGATGGATAGATAATTGATAGAAAGAGATAGATATGGGTTGACAGAGATACGGATTGATAGAAAGAGATATTAGATAAAGAGATTGACAGAGATAGATAGATTAGATAGAGATAGATATGGGTTGACAGAGAAACGGAGAGATTGATATAAAGAGATATTAAACAGAGAGAAACAGATTGACAGATAGATATAGAGATATAGATGGATGGATGGATAGATAATTGATATAGATAGATATGGATTGATAGAGATATGGAGAGCTTGATAGAGATATTAGAGAGAAACAGATAGATAGATAGATAGATAGATAGATAGATAGATAGATAGATAGATAGATAGATATAGATAGATAGATAGATAGATAGATAGATAGATAGATAGGCAGGCAGGCAGGCAGACAATACATGTTGTTAGTTGCGAAGTCGTGTCCAACCCATCGCGACCCTATGGACAATGTTCCTCCAGGCCTTCCTGTCCTCTACCATCTTCTGGAGTCCATCTAAGCTCACGCCTACTGCTTCAGTGACTCCATCCAGCCACCTCATTCTCTGTCGTCCCCTTCTTCTCTTGCCCTCAATCTTTCCCAGCATTAGGCTCTTCTCCAGTGAGTCCTTCCTTCTCATTAGGTGGCCAAAGTATTTGAGTTTTAGCTTCAGGATCTGGCCTTCTAAAGAGCAGTCAGGGTTGATCTCCTCTAGGACTGACCGGTTTGATCGCCTTGCAGTCCAAGGGACAATACATAGAAGCTGTGATAGACTATTCAGCGTAGGGCTGCTGTACACAGAGCAAGGAAAGGCTTCCTCTCACCAGTTTGCAAACAGACACCAAAACACCCGGCCCATTTTTTTCCTCCCAAGATTTCTTAGGGCACCAGTAGGGAGAATTAACCCCCAGTTAATTTCATTTCAGCCCTGATGAATATACTGGGTCTCTGTATGTTTTTGAATCCAACCCGGGAAGAAGCGAGCTCCCCAATTCACACAACCCGGCGGATCTTTTAACTGGAATAAACAATGCCAGACAAAATACAGTACTTCTGTACGTCCTTATGGGAACTGGATCTAGCCCAATGCACGATTCCTCTTATTATTCCCGCTGTCTTCTTGCGGGCTGCCTTGTGCTTGTAATCCAAGGCTCACCACCCAATCTGCAAGTAGGGCAGCTACTGTTGATGTCGAGTGCTATAATCAATGAGAAACACGCCTGCCTCAAGAGAAGTCAAATCCCGTAGCTTTACATTTGTAAATAAGTAATTTATTTATTTTTCGTGGGGTTTGTCTTATCTCTCTCTGCACTGCAGAGATGAGCGACACGCTGAGCAGGGAATATTTGCTCATTCTTGCTTAAGATGATCTGCAATGCAACACTACACTCACCCAGGATCTTCCCTAGAAGATCAACCTTTTTCAACCATGGGCACTTGAAGAGCTGGCGGGGGAATTCTGGGAGTTGAGGTCCACCCTGCTTTCAAGTGGCTTCAATTGAAAAACACTGGTTCAGATCCTCATTCTCCTCCGTCCCCTTTTGCAACACCTCGTCCCAGACAAGGAAAAAATGGGATTTTCCAGAATACAGTAGTCCTCGCCTTACAACAGTTCATTTGTGACTGTCCGCAGTTACAACGGCACTGAAAAAATCGCCATTTTTCACACTTAGGACCTTTGTAGCATCTCCACGGTCATGTGATTTACCTTCAGATGCTTGACAACTGGTTCATATTTACGAGAGAGAGAGAGAGAGAGAGGTGATAGATTAGATAGATGATTAGATGATAGATTAGATAGATACAGAGATAGGTGATAGATTAAATAGATTAGACCATAGATAGAGATAGGTGATAGATTAAATAATTAAATAAGATTATAGATAGATAAGATATAGATAGATAGAGACAGATAGGTGATAGATTAAATAATTAGATGATAAGATTAGATAGATAAGATATAGATAGAGACAGATAGGTGATAGATTAAATAATTAGATGATAAGATTAGATAGATAAGATATAGATAAATAGACAGACAGACAGATAGGTGATAGATTAAATAATTAATGATAAGATTAGATAGATAAGAAATAGAGACAGATAGGTGATAGATTAAATAATTAGATGATAAGATTAGATAGATAGATAGATAGATAGATAGATAGATAGATAGATAGACAGACAGACAGAGAGAGATAGGTGATAGATTAATTAGATGATAAGATTAGATAGATAGATAACACACAGACAGACAGATTCACTTAACAATCGTGACACTAATTTAACAAAGGCGGCAAGAAAAGCCGTGCAACGGGGCAACACTGACTTAACAACTGTCTCATTTAGTAACATAAATATGGAGCCCGATTGTGGTTGTCAGTTGAGGATTTCCTGTATGCCGACTGTTACCCCACTTTTTTGTCCCCCACCCACCCACCCCCACCAATCTCTCTCTCTCTCTCTCTCCTCCCACCTCTTCCAACGGCTGGGCCAAAGCGATGCTCATCCCCGAAGGATCGATGTGTGTTTTCAGATCCGCAAGCAGGTTAGCCAAGCCAGGATAAGCAGAGAGATCCTCGTTGGTCAGCGAGCAAGGGGGCAGCTGGCTCCTACAACCTGTGGAAACAGAAACTGTGTGTGTGTGTGTGTGACAGGGAAACTAATTTCCCCCCTTTTAAAATTCTTTTAACGTTCTCTCCCAGAAAACCCCGGCAATGACCTTGTTGCAGGAAATTAGCGTCCACAGCTCCCGAAACCGCCATTCTGCCTGTTTCTCGGGGGGAAAAAAAAAGGAAATAAAATTAGAAGAAGCCACATTTAAGAAAGAAGCAGGAATCTGATTGAGGGGGGGAAAAAAAACCTCCTAGAAAATAAATCCGGAGGATTCCTTTTCGGGAGCAGGGAGTTGTAGAAGCATGCAACGTTTATAGCTTTTTTAAAAAAACAAAAAAATCCATCTTGCTGCCCTCCAGATGAATCAACCAAGAATGGAGGAGAGGATTAGGATCCGAACTCGTACCCAAAGGGAAGCGAAGGGGTTCCCGATTGGAGAAGAAGCCCCCCTCCCATTTATAGGGGTGATGCCAAGTTTTGGGTAGAGAAACAAGGGGTGATGTTCCCCACCATTTGAGCCAAGCCGAAATTCTTTCCTCTCTCACATGGCAGGGAAAATAACTGGTTTAAGGCACCAGGCTAGACAGTGGGAGAGCATGAGTTCAAATCCAGCCTTAAACGCAAAAGCTGGCTGGGTGGCTGGCTTTGGGTCACGAGGTGACAGTTGAGTTCAAGTCCCGCCTTAGACAAGAAAGGTGACTTTGGAGAAAATTTCCAGGAGACGGCGAGTTCTAGTTCTGCCTTGAAAGCTGGCTGGGTGAACTTGGGCCAATCAACAGGAGACGGTGAGATCTAGTCCTGCCTGAGGCAGGAAAGCCAGCTGGCTGACTTTGGGCCAGTCTTTCTTTCTCAGCCCAACCCAACTTGCAGGGCTGTTGTTGGAGGTGGGGGTGGGGGAAAGGGAGGAAGAATGAGGGATTTATATTAAAAAAAAAAAAAATTGACGCAGGATAAAAAAAACCACAAATAAATAAAAATACACGAGCTTCAACACAGGGAGAGCTGCAAGGTAAAGAACCCCCACTCTTGCGTGTGTGAATGCAGCCTTCCGGGCGTGCTTGCCTGCCAATCCTACAGGGGTCAGAGCATCCCAGGGCTGGCAGAGGGCATCAGAGGTCATCTAGTCTAACCCCCTGAACAGGGCGGGGAGGGGGGGGCTTATTCTGATTTTTTTTTTCTCCTACCCCAAGGAAAATCGCCCCAAAGCTCCCCCCAACAAGCCCCTGCATCCTTCCCGACCCCGACCCTCACTTCCCAACGCCCACCCCCCCACCCCCACTTTTCCTTGCAGGCAGAAACGCAACCGGTGAAGCTCCCCTTGAGATTACCCCAGTTCCGTTGCTTCCCCCCACCCGGCAATTTGCAAAGCAATTGCAAAGCAAATAAATAAAAGGGAGGAGAGAGAAAGTGACCCCCTCTAAGCATCCCCCCCCCCCCCATTCGCCCCCCCCAACCCCCCCTTTCCCTAGCAAAGCCCTGGAGTCCAACCTGTGACGTCACGGGAGGGCGTGGCCGCTCTACCCGCCCTTTTTTTTTTTTTTCCTTTCCTCCTCCCGCGCGCTCGGTTAAACGCCCCGCCCACGCCGAAGACCAACTCCGACGTCCTCCTCGCGCGCGCCGAGAATTCCCCCGAAAGGCTGGCAGGCGGTGATTGGTCGAGCTCCCGAGCGCGGGAGGCGGGAGCGCACAGGGAAGCCTCCAATGGGCGAACAAGAAGCTCAAGGGAAGGCGTGGCCTTGACAATAAGGACGGGCCGGAGGCGGCGGAGGGGAGGGACTCCGAGCGCTTTTTTTTTTTATTAAGCCTTCTGATTGGTCAGCGCCTTGGATATTTCCCTCCAGCAATCCATAGGGGGCGCTGTCCGACTCTTCCCTAGGCTCAAACGCTGAGTTTTTCTCTCCTTCTGCAACCGGGCGCCCCCCGCTCAATTCCATCAGCTCTGATCTGGGGAAATTTATTTATTTTTTTTTGGCTTTTAATGATCATGGGGGTTTTTCGCCGCTCGGATCAGGTAGCTGGGTCCTCAGCTGTCTAGGTGCAATTGTCGAGGTGCAAACTCCCATCATCCCCAGCCAGCATGGGCTTTGGTAGGGAACGGCGGGAATGCCTTAAATATGAAATTTAGGAAAACTGACTTGGGAGGTGGGGGAGACCCCGGCTGCGTCTTCCCTTTTCTCTGGGCATTAAAATCTTAATTCTGCAAGGCGAGTCATTTCCATCCGAATGAGATGACAGCTCTTGTTTGCTTTTCTGGTGGATGAATTTGCAAAGAATACATTAAAAAAAAATAACAATTCAGGGATTTGGAGACTGGATCCAGTTGGGAGAGATTTTCTCTGCCTTCTTTGGAATAGGGCTTCTTCCATCGTGTTTGCACCGGATCCTTGCTTTTTAACCTGCGAACCAGGTTAGAAACTAGGAGATGTTGAGTTCTAGTTTTTGCCCAGGCTGTGAAACCCAGTTGGATGACTTTGGGCCAAACGCCGGAAGAAAGTGAATTCTAGTTATGCCGCAGGCGCAGAAGCAGGCTAGGTAATTTGGACCAATTACCAAGAGGCAGTGAGTTCGAGTCCTGCCTTAGACATTAGAGGCGGCTGGGTGACTTTGGGCAAATTTCCAGGAGACGGTGAGTTCTAGTTCTGCCTTAGGCATGAAAGGCAACTGGGTGACTTTGGGCAAATTTCCAGGAGATGGTGAGTACTAGTTCTGCCTTAAGACATGAAAGATAGCTTGGGTGACTGAACCAATAACCAGGAGATGGCGAGTTCAACTTCTGCCTTTGACGTGGAAAGATAGCTGGGTGACTGAACCAATAACCATGAGACGGCGAGTTCAAATTTTGCCTTCGACGTGAAAGATAGCTGGGTGACTGAACCGATAACCAGGAGACGGTGAGTTCAAATTCTGCCTTAGACATGAGAAATGGCTGCGTGACTTTTGGGTCAATCACCAGGAGACGGTGAGTTCTAGTTCTGCCTTAGATATGAAAGGCAACTGGTGACTGGGCCAATCACCAGGAGACGGTGAGTTCTAGTCTCACCTTATGCATGAAAGCTGGCTGGGTGACTTTGATCCAATCACCAGGAGACGGTGAGTTCTAGTTCTGCCTTAGACATGAAAGGCAACTGGGTGACTTTGGGCCAATCACCAGGAGACGGTGAGTTCTAGTCCTGCCTCAGGCATGAAACATGGCTGGCGGACTTTCCCTCCCCCTCAGCCCAGCCCACCTCATAAGGTTGTTTTTCTGAGGAAAGTGGGCGGGGAAATGAAGAAGCCTTGTGCATTTTTGTTACCTTGATTTATTTATAAAAATAATCAAGGCAGGGTGTAAAATAAGCACAGCAAACACCCCCCCTCCCCCTTTGGCTCATTAAACAGATTATAGATCCATTATGTCCATAGCCTCTCCGGCGGTCCAAGAAGAATTTCTAGTCCTCGCCGGGGAGAGTTAAGTATAAAAGACAAGAATAAAGGAAGAAACACAGATACGGAACAACGAATGCCGCAAGGAGAAAGCGGAGACTTCGCTGTTGTTGTGGGTTTTTTTTTTTTTT